>MU159019.1:82061-132366 GCA_015888305.1 Antheraea pernyi
CCTAGGTTGTCCCCGCGCGGAGCCCTCGTGATATTATTATCGCGATACAGTGACTCACCTACATCACTTGAACACACATATGAGATCATCTCTCTCACACACGTGCACATATATACACATGGTGGGAGGGTTTTGTTTTTTTCCCTCATCGAACTGAATCGAATAGTTTTAGTTCGTTTCAATCCGATATACACGTATTCATTTGTGAATCATGCCATTTCGATTGTATGATTACACCCCCCCCCCCCTCCAAATTCCTCACACAAAAGCCTAATATATCCAAGGTCAGAGGCGCTTGTGATAATGACTACGTCCGGCACCGCTACAACACACACACACTCGAGAGGCGCGACTACAACGCCACCGGAACATTACTAGCGCATTATATTAGAGATAATATACCGGAGGAGCCACTATTAAACTGCGATACCGCGCTATTGACTATGTCGAGGGTGTTACTAATGACCTCAAACGATATTGGTTGAAGTTATCGGCTGTTCATTATTCACCCCGGTGTGAGACTTTAGTCAATAGCGCGGTATCGCAGTTTAATAGTGGCTCCTCCGGTATATTATCTCTAATATAATGCGCTAGTAATGTTCCGGTGGCGTTGTAGTCGCGCCTCTCGAGTGTGTGTGTGTTGTAGCGGTGCCGGACGTAGTCATTATCACAAGCGCCTCTGACCTTGGATATATTAGGCTTTTGTGTGAGGAATTTGGAGGGGTTCAAGTCGAATCGCACGCGGGGATTCTCGCTCTCTAGAGGCTTTCGGCAAATATTGTTTTAATTAGAATCTTTTAATTAAGTATAGCGTGAATTATTTATATTTCAATATTCGCAATCGGCGCAATAATTATATAGTTTATTAATTAATTACACATAATCGGTCGGTCACGCTTACTAGCATGTTCCTGACGCGAAACCATAAGTTTATCTCCTGTCAAAAATTACCGCTCAACGCGTCCAAAGAACTTTCACTTAAACAAAAGCTCTACTTTCACTTTTTCTACTATAGCCGAAAACAAGAATTTATCTTAGGATGCTCATTGTTCTAGTAATTAGTTAATAACAAAGTGGTCTTATTTACATATTTGGAGATTAAACTGTATCAAGTATCTAGGAATTCAAATTGATAACATTCTTAGCAGGAACGCTTACATAATCAATGTAATATCGCGTGCTAGGAAATTCATTTATGTATTTAAGAAGCTGAGATACATAGTAGATAAGGCCGTTTTGAGAATGTTTTATTTTACTTTGGCTCAATCTATCTCTTTATAATGTATTACCTCATGTGGTAGCGCTAGCAAAACTAATTTATTGCGACTTGAACGAGCACATGGAGCTGTACTGAAAGTTATAAATAACAGGTATATATTTTATCTAACATTGCAACTGTATGCGGAATGTAAAGCCATGACAATTAGATAATTTCTTGAGTTCCATGGAAAAGCAACACGTTGCTGTATCTTTGACCCTATAGTTTTTAACAGACGTCTGTTGTAAAGCACGAGGATCATCATAAAATATATTCCTACGGAACTTTAGTATAAGATAGACAGTTTAGCGTACTGGGCGTATTTATAATAACATAATAATAAAAATGTAACTGACCGCTGTCTGTACATGAAGTATATACGAGAAAAACTATTATTAGGGGTCTTTATAAATGCAATAGAACCCAAAACAATGATTTTTAGAATTTTTGTCTGTTTATCTGTTTGTCTGTGCGTTTGTGCACGCTAATCTCAGAAACGCCTGATCCGATTTAGATGTGGTTTTCACTGATATATCGTGGTAAGCTTTACTTAACATTTAGTGTTTGTTTCATGTCAATCGGTTCATAAATAAAAAAGTTATGCCAATTTAAAGAACCACGTCGAACATTTGCTAAACTATCTATCTACTATTCTTTCTCTGTTCAGTAGCATTGACTGAAACTTTACTAAATTTCATAATAAAAATAATGGTCTATATAAAATTACGATTATCTATACATATAATAAAAATGAAGTGTCTGTATGTAATATCAAAATAAAATTTTTTCACTGATTGGGTATGAAAGTATACACGTTTCTGATAACAAAAATGCAATTTTTAAAATTTTTGTCGTTCTGTCTGTCTATTTGATCCGGGTAATCTTCGAAACGGCTGAACCGATTTTGACGGGAATTTCACTGACACATAGTTGCAATTACAGCGGGTTTCTTAGGTTACTCTAAATTAGACTAAGTATTAACCGCAGCTTCGTCTGCAATGCTATCTACAAAACGATTGGACCGATTTTCACCAATTTAGTAAGATGTTTTTACCCGCGACTTTGTCTGCATGAAATTTAGTAAGATGTTTTTACCCGCGACTTTGTCTGCATGAAATTTAGTAAGATGTTTTTACCCGCGACTTTGTCTGCATGAAATTTAGTAAGATGTTTTTACCCGCGACTTTGTCTGCATGAAATTTAGTAAGATGTTTTTACCCGCGACTTTGTCTGCATGAAATTTAGTAAGATGTTTTTACCCGCGACTTTGTCTGCATGAAATTTAGTAAGATGTTTTTACCCGCGACTTTGTCTGCATGAAATTTAGTAAGATGTTTTTACCCGCGACTTTGTCTGCATGAAATTTAGTAAGATGTTTTTACCCGCGACTTTGTCTGCATGAAATTTAGTAAGATGTTTTTACCCGCGACTTTGTCTGCATGAAATTTAGTAAGATGTTTTTACCCGCGACTTTGTCTGCATGAAATTTAGTAAGATGTTTTTACCCGCGACTTTGTCTGCATGAAATTTAGCAAGACTCATTCTTTATTTTTAATAAGAGAAATAATTATCAGCCTATTGTTTACAATTTGGCATTATAATTATTAATAACATTAATGATATAGAGGTTTTCCTAAAAAGATCTTAGATGTTACACAAATCACGTATAGAGTCAATGCAGTCAGGAATGGCAATAAACACTCTGAAGGCACTGTAACTATTTATCCGGGCAGAGCTTCGCCTTACAGTAACTTCCACATAGGAGTGCGTGCAGGAACAGACAAGCGTTTATTTTTTGTATAGTCACAAAATCTTAATTATAATAATGGCAATGTATATTAAATATAATGTAAATGTAAATCTTAATAATAATATTTTATGTTTTTGTTTCGTTAGTTCCTTATACAGTGTAAGTGAGCACTGAGGTAGTTATATGGTGGGTTAAGGTTCCAAATATGTTGTTGATGACAAACCTCATTTGGCACGCTTTTTGTATTTATATATCGAATGTACACGTTACATATTACTTTTTGTGGCGTGCGCGTCGTACTTACAATTGTCTTTAAAGAGCGCTTCTGTAATTGTACATAGTCTCGCACTTCTATAATTCTTTAATACGATTTAAAAAAAACGCGTGCGGAGCTGCGGGTACAGCTAGTCTTAATATATATCTAAGCCCGACCCATGTAGTAAAAAACTGGCTCCTTCAATGGAAGTATGAGGGTACTGGAAATATTGTATAAGCTCTTTATAAAAAAAGAAATTCAATATATTGATAACGTGATCCCTGTACTCAATATTTATGCACTCTTGTACATTCATTGTTTCTGTTCTCGTAGCCACTGGATCGTTGTTATATACATCCACCTACAAATAAATATACTCACATACATAACAACCACAAAAAGTAGTAATTCAAGATCAGGTATCCTAATCAGATCCGTACTAATCATTGACTCTCTCAACGTGACTCAACTGCTACATGAAAATACTATAGCGTCTCTATGATACATTGTCACGACCTGTACAGACGCCTACATGATCTTAAAGCTATTCTGCTGAGTACCGTTATAACTTGTCACGCCAATGACACCTCGTGACGGTGATGCGCTTCACTCATGTAGCCCAGGAGGAGAATTTGATTGCTCCGGTTGGAAACGGCCCTCATCAAGACGGAGGCTATTTCTTTCTGATATATACATAATGTTGTTGTTGGAGTTCGCATATCTGTCGGCTATACAATGAAATACCTCTATCTCTTTTTGGAAAGTCTGTGGACGTCTCAGGCACGTTCATGCAGCTGAATCCCAAGTTCATGTACAATGCTTCTGCACTCGCAGATCTCATATGCAAGTGCATATGGAGTGGGTTCTTTTATGGCTCTATATAAAGCTTTCCGTTTGGCACTGTAGCGTAACGTTGCGCAGTGATACTATTTTGAGCAAGTTAATGGGAGTCAGGGTAATACGTGGATATAGTATACAACAATAGTATACAATTACAATAACAACAACAGTAACAAATAGTAGTATACAACTATAGTGAAGACTACATTGTTACTTTTATGCAAAAACATAAAACTATAATTTATAACTACGTGCGCGCTGGTAATATTAAACGCGATAGTGAAATTCGTGACTTGGGCATTATTCCACAATTTAAAAGCAAAACACTATATTTCGGAGCAAAGATAAAATGGCATTTATGTGAAAGTATGACGTCATCAACAGTGACGTCACGGTTATGATTTGAACGGTCAATCCACCAAGACCAATCGAATAAAAACGTTAACCGATACAGAAATGCAACACTTATTGTAGCTACGAATTATCTGTAGATGTGACTAGCCCATCTGTGCCCGGTATATCGTCATTTTTAAGCTTTTTAAGGCAATAATAATTAAGATCCATGAATAGCCATTGTTTCAGAACGGATTAAATAGTAGCCAGTCAATAGTAACTCTACCGATAGCATCAGTACTACAGACGCAGGTTAATAGTAACTCCTCCTATATATATAATTAATACCATTACATAGTATAAAACAAAGTCCCCTACCGTATCTGTCTGTCTGTTCACGACAAACTCAAAAACTACTGAACGAATTGTCATGCAGTTTTCACAAGTTGATAAAGTAATTGATGAGGAAAGTTTTAGTATATAATTTGTCAAAGATTTATAATCAGGGTGGGACAACGTCTGCCTGACCCGCTAATATTATATAATTCAAAAAAATCTGCCTAATGTTAAAAGAAACCGTTTTTAAAAGTATTATATCTCGCGTATATCGTCGCTCAAGTCCATTAAATGTTTACCGAATGAGAACAATGACAATGTGTGCTATTATACTACATGCAAATATTTGAACATGGAGGTACTGGTATTTACGTTACGCATGATATTAGTTTTAAAAGAAGGCGACTTAAATAAGCTTAACTTTGAAATTAATTATGAAGTAGGAGATATATAACTCGGGTAAACTAGAATTGTTTTGATGCATACGTACACACCTGACCACATGTTTCAAATATTTATGGGCGTAATAGAAAAAATCTTACAAATAACAAGTAGTGGCAAAAGTTAATTATTGCAGGTGATGTTTGCATGTATTTATTGAAATTCAATAACATAGCCAAAATATTCAAAATATTTTAAATAGTTATTCTTAAAAAACGTTACAGCCAATTTTACCAAAGTAAAATGTGAACCAGATAATCATGTAAATTATTTAAAAATAGTCCTGTCTAAGGACGTAAAATGCTTATTAGTAATAAAATATATTATATTTATTTGCCGATAACACTAGTAGCCGAGATTAATAAATAACTATCTAAACATTTATATACAATATTGCTATAATATCGCTTTCCCCTGGTTAAATTACACAAATATTGTTTGCAAAGAATATGGGTACAAACATTACAGGACTTTCAACTATGCGAACTCGGAAGGGAAAGAAGATAAAATATCATAAAAGATTTTATATCAACTTTTAAAAACTGCTAAATGTTTACATCTTTCTAGTTAAATACATAATTTATATAATAAAATAAAAGAAACATGAAAATAATAATAGGATGAATTACCAAAACAGGATCACAACGAGGGCGAGATATATTTAAAAATATAAATGAAAAAGTAATACACATCTAAAAAATAAGATCTAAAAAAATGTATAAATATAAATTTATAACATCTAAATATAGAATAATTATTTTTAAACATCATATGCGTTTTTTATATAGTAAGATTTATGTTGCCGAAATATTCTTACATAAGAAAAAGTCGTGGTCATGGTCGGCATGTACCAACGAATTTTTCGGAATCAGGTCCATTTACTAATTTAAATTGGTATCACTATCGGGTGATGGAAAAGAAAAGCATCGAAGGAAACCTGAACCTGAGAAATGTTCTTTTGGGAAAGCATAGAACTATTAATTTGTCAGAGTTTGAAATCACCAATACGTCGTGGGTTGGAGTGGTGATTATATTATTATTATTATTTTCCTTCAGGAAGAGGCTTATGACCCTGCAATGGGTCTCGTACAAGCTGATTATGAAGACTACTTCGATATAAGGACAAGTTTCACAATACTTTCTGTAGAACGAATTATTTTGCGAAATTCTTGTTTCAGCGTTCTTGTAAACATAATCTAACACTGTTAATATTTATTTACTATTAATATATCATCTTATAAAAGCAATGTAGGCGTGTTATATTAAGATTGATATGAGAATATTATTCACGTGGCTGTATGAAACACAGATAGGTGTAAAAAAAATTAAACATCGGCGACTGTAAAGAAGAAGAAATTTAACATTTTATCGAAAATTATTGTGGTCTGTTATTGCATATTTGTCATTAATACTTTTACAGATTTCTATTTGCGTCTAAAAGTATATCTTTTTGAATAAGTCTTTAACAACCGTTATCGGAAACTAGTACAGACAAATACTTTAATTTTATTCATATGATCGTAACTAAAACTATTTCTCATTGACTAGTGGGACTATTCATTCTAGATTATGGCACTAATATTCCTTATAAATTAATTTAGTTATTGTTTGACATTCATTATACTTCATGATGGACGATATTCAAATTAAAATTGCAGTCTGTATGAATCCCAACATAGTGGAATCTACAGTTCCATATTTTGATCACACAAAATACTACAAGAACATTTCTCAGGTTCAGATTTCCGTTACCGATTTAAATCAGCCAATTTACAACATGGGAATGTCAAAAATTACTTATCATAAATAAATTCAGTTAATTACTCTGAAAATTTTAATACCTGTTGCACAATTGGAGATAGTAGTTCTTCTACATGTTCACCAAATGACCACTATTGTAGCAACAAGGAGCAAATAATATTGGCGTTCAGATAAGTGCGGACGACTAGAGCAACACTAAACTATTGTTCATTCGGGCATCTCTAAGTGCGCGGATTCTAAACTTATTTTGCGCTAGATAACGTAAAACACATTCTTATCAGTGAGATTATATTATGATTTGAAACTTATTTGATATTTTTAATAAATTATATGAGCGTAATAATAATTAATAATATGTCACGTGGATATTGAATGCACGAAATACGACAGAACATTTGCAGACATTTTATTAGCATTATCATAAATAATTGAGCCAGAGTAAAACCTTTTTTACTCGATAGAACCTAAATTATATAAAAATAATTAAGTACCTCCAAGTGTTTCAATTTCTCACGTATAACAAAATAAATTAGATATAACAATGAAAATTTACAAGATGAATCAAATTATTGTGCAAAAAATCAAATTAAAAAAGTAACACTGACTGATAGTTATAAAGGAATCTCTTCCTTAGAGGCAATGGAAAAATTACAATGGAATCCTTGTTTCTTAAAATGGAATGTAAAAAGGGAATCTCCGCTATACCCCACGTCACTATTTTTTCTTACATTTTCGTTTTATATCTAAACTATCTATACTCGTATAGTTTTATGAAATGAATATCTCCATTATTTTAAACATTGCAAACTGTTTTTTGTTTTCCGTAAATGAGTAGGTGGTAGAGCCACTCTGAAGCTATAACTGGTTTCAGTATGAATGGGTCGGCTGCAATATATATCCAAATACCACCCGACCCACAGTAACACCTATGTGAAGTAACAGTGCACGCGTTGTTGCATTTCGTTCGGTCAGTGAGAGCACCAGAAGCCCAACTTCCCCCCTTCTCCTCTTCCTCCAAACACATACAGGTAACGCACTTGCGTTGTATGTGGCTATGGACGGTGATGATCACTTAACATCAGGTGACCCATCTGTTCATTTGCCTCCTATGATATAAAAAAAAGAGTAAGATTTCCGAGACGCTTTAGCAATTAATAGTTTAATTTAATGAAATGTAAATCTAACAATATAGATAATATACCAAGTCATATTTAAAATCTGTGAAGTGACCACTGGGTGCAATTGATATATTCTGTGATCACGTTACGCCTATATTTTAAATTGAAACACTGTGTTTTTTAAATCAAATTTAACTACTTGAATAAACCACTTTCTCAAAGTTAGTGTAAATGGAGTATCCTTAAGATATGTTAAAATGGATGTATCCAACGACTCTACTTCGAGACCATTCTCCATAAAATATTCACAAGGTAGACAATTATTTGCCTTCAATTTGTATAATTAAGTATATGAGCCGGCCATGTGTTGCTGTGGTTCAGTTATCACGTCATGTTGAATTAAATTTATGATAAAGTATTAAATCTGAATTAAAAAAAATCAGAAACAAGCAAATAATACTTACAAGTTTTCGAATTTCTTATAAATAAAGCTTTATAAAATCTTATAGTCAAAGTAGAAGTAATAAACAAATTAATTTTTACTTAAGAGTATTTTAAAAATTATTGTTTTACTCCAATTCTGTAGTTAGAAATATAATATAACTGTAAATAATACACAACATATGAAAATGTAATAAAAATTTAAAATTAAAACGTGGTGCCATCTATGAAATATCTATAACAATGGTCATACAAGTTTATATCAACAAACTTTTTTTTATGTCAAAAGGTTGCAAACAAATAGGTGGGTCACCTGATGTTAAGTGATCACCACCGTCCATAGACACGTCGAAAGAGTTGAAACACCAGGGGAGTCGCAAGTGCGTTGCCAACCAGTGTGTGGGGGAGTGGTAGGGGGGAAGGGAAACGGGGAAAGGAGGTGAACCTCCGGCGCTCTCACTGACCGAACGAAACGCAACAATGCACGGACTGTTACTTCACGTCGGTGTTCTGCGAGAGGGTGGCACTATCCCGGACGAGCCGACCCATTCATGCTGAAACTAGTAATAGCTACAGCGTGGCTCTACCACCTTCAAACTAATTTAAAGCGCCATCTGTTTGACACTGATGAAACTTACAAAATAACAACATTAATCAACATTGACGTTAATTTAATTTTTAATAAAAAAGTATTGAGGCCATAAAATGAAATATAAAGTCTTTATGTTTCAGGAGAAAGCGGGGGTTAGGTTAAATTAGGTTAATTATAGGATATTAATAACTCAACGGATCATTATGATAATTTGCATGCACGTTGTTGGGAGTTTAGAAGAGGACAACGGGTTACTTTCATCCAGGTAAAGGAATAGATCAACCGTAAGATAACACGATGGAAGATGCCGACGAAAGCAGGTCTTTAAACAAATACTAGAATCATGTCGCATTTATTACTTTTCTCTAGATATATAGGTCGATTGAGAAAATGGCTCACGGTGAGTTAAACCCCCGCTAGAATTGATAATGAAAATAATATTATTTGCTTTTCGTTACATTTTTTGAATTTTGCCCTTGGATGAAACAAGAAATTATACCTCCATATAATAAGAATGTAAAGCTAAGGCGTCTGTACTTCTTAGACTTTTGTTAAAAAAAATATTACAGATGTCTTGGAATACTAAGTAATAAAATACATTTTTAGAAATGCCCGTTTGTGTGACTGTTTGTTTGTACACGCATAAATTGTTAAAAATAACAAGAGAAAATAACTTTCATTGACTTTATTTTAAATAAAAAAATTATTTACAAGATAATATAAATATTCGCTATGTAAAAACCAACAACGCGCTGGATTAAACTTTTGCACAAATAAAACGGGTAGGCATTCATATATTACTGCTATATTATGAACAAGCTAAAAGACGTCTGTTAAAACTCAGATTAAATGGCAACTGGACCTTGCATTGCAAGTGTCCTTGATTTATATATCTTAGATTTATATGTGTCTTTCTATACTCTAATAATGTGCAAAATTTCATGATGGTTGAGTAGTTAAGCCGTGAAAACGTAATAAATAAACAAATTCACTTTCGTATTTATAACATTAGTAAGGATTGGGATAAATCATCTTCCTGGTTATGTGGCGTCAAGTCGGACGAGAAGTGGTCCTGTTGCGCTGTCTGTTTCACTACTCAAATGAATGTTAATAAAACACAATGTGTAGCATCACGCTCACGCCACGCTGTCCCGTCGCACTCCGGTATATTCCCGCCGGACGCGTCGGTGACGTGACGCGACCGCTAGTCGAGCGCCGAGCGCCAAGCTCGACGGCACTATATGACATATTCAATACTAACTAGTATATTACAAATATTCATGTCCCGCCAGCATCGCGTCAACTTCACGCCCCGTCCGCTGTTTGACCAAACTTTGACATCTACGTCAGCGCCACCGTCACGTCAGCATGTCCATCATGTGTCACCGTCCCGTTGCTGTCCCGCCCCATCCGCTGTTTGGCCAAACCTTAATTCTACAGATCACAGACTTTACAATAAATCCTCGAACGGAAAAAAAACACAGTGCGTGCGGTCTCTAATTTATTGGAGGATATTTGAACCCTTTTTTTTTTAACGTGGGGAAATCCCTTATGGATACGCCACCCTCTCGGGGGAGAGGGTGGGTTATGTCCGAGTCGCACGGACCCACGGTGTACCGACAGACTTGACGTTCCGACTGGTGCAAGTACTCACCGGACACGGTTGTTTCGGGTGGTACCTGCACCGGATCGCACGCAGGGAGCCGACGGCCGCCTGCCACGAGTGCGGCGCTGAGGAAGATACCGCGCAGCATACGCTGTCTGAGTCTGAACGATCCCTTGCCGCCCCCACAAAACGGTCTGTCGGTACACCGTGGGGTTTTAGTCCGTGCGACTCGGACATAACCCACCCTCTCCCCCGGGAGGGTGGCGTATACATAAGGGATTATATTAAATAACGCTTGGTACAATCTTGAACCGACCATGTCGCTATCACCATACAGATCCGTATCCGTAAATCCGGTAAATCCGTTACAGAGATCTTCCGTCTGTGGTAAATTTCCTATAGGTGTGTTCCGAAAAATACACTTTAGTATAGTGTACACTTTAGTACACCGACGTCCTTCAGTATCAGCGTGTTTACCATCTTCGACTATATTGTCATTTAGAATCAGGCGAACGATGAGATGCTAAAACCTATAAAGTATTAAAGAAATGACTCTATTTTAGTTCAGATCAGTCTGTCTATACTTAGCAGTTAAGAAAATAGCAGGTCGGCATAATAGCGGTGATCAACGATGGATTGATTGAAGCGATTGACGTACGCTTGATGTCACAGTACTGTCAGAAAGGCGTATAATCTGTAGTTTGTATTACATTGTTAGGGAAATATGATGAGAATAAATTTTTACGGTGCGCGCGCACACCGACGCGAAAAACCGACACCCTGAAGTTATTACGATACGCGCGCACACCGTCACGAACCCTGAAGTTAGCTATAGTCAACGTTTTGTTTCTTTGTATTTTTTATATTGAAACTTTCAACGTATTAAATACATTTTTGTTATTGTTAGTGTCATTTTTTCTATAAACGTATAGAATAAGGCGAAAGATAAAATTTTTGAAAAAAAAAATCTTGTTGCGCCAAAGAAGTATAACTTCTAACGCGTGTACATAAGTACACACACACTTTTTTTATTTATATACATCATCATCATCAGCCTGTAAGAGGCTGCAGGGTCATAGGCCTCTTCCCAAAGGAAGGTATGTGCATAATCACCACGCCAGACCACAACGTATTAGCGATTTCAAACTCTGAGAAATCCACAGTTCTATTTTTTTACCACATACAGTAGTACTACAAGAACATTTCTCAGGTTCAGGTTTCCTCACGAAGTTTTCCTTCATCCTCAGCCGATAGTGTTACCAATTTAAATTAGTAAATGTACGCGTATCATGCAATAAGCTGGAGTCATATTAGCCCGTGACTTCGTTTAGATACTACCACTCAACTACTACTGAATGCGTTTTTCATATAGACAAGCCGGCATCTGGTTCACGCCGGGAAGGTGCTGGAGAGGATTATCTCCTCCCGGGTCGTCCAACACCTAGAGGGCGTAGGGCCTAATATGGCGGGCGAACCAGATGCCGGCTTGTCTATATGAAAAACGCATTCAGTAGTAGTTGAGTGGTAGTATCTAAACGAAGTCACGGGCTAATATGACTCCAGCTTATTGCATGATATATTGATAATAAAACAATTTGAGTATTAATTAAACCAATAGTGACTTCAAGGAAGTTACAAGTTGAAAGATTCAAGACGAGTGATATATAACTTTTTGCTATATTTTATTCCTTAGGCGTTTATTATTTTTATAAGTAATTATTTGAGTATAGTAAACGTAGCTAAGTGAACTTGGCACCCCACTTTGAAAAAAATATATTATGAAGATACCATTCGATAGTGCTTCGTTTGTACCCGTTTGTACCACTTTTATTTTCGTTTGTATCTCAAAGTGACAAAAGACGTTTTCAAAATTGGTCCGCACCCCACTTTGATATATCAAAATTCTGTTAACGGAGATCGCATCTAAATTATTTCTAGACGTTTGTACCGCTTTTATTTTTTCATTTACTTCAAACCCAAAAAAGTAACAGTAATAACAAAATTAAAAAAAATACAGTTGACTTATTTTAAAACAAACCAAAAATCTGTAAATGAAGTTCGCCGTACAAACATATGAACTTGCAGGTAACAATTTGAATTTCTGCAAAAATTTAGAAATAAAGAAAATATTGGAACTTGAAAATTTCCAAGAAAAATCTTGGATTTGAAAAAATTCAAAATTTTGCATATTTCTTAGTGGGTGTCATCGTGTAACCGTTTGTACCTGCAGAAAACACTTTCAGTTATAAGAAAATCTCAAAAGGAAAGAAAACAACGACATTTAAAAATCTTCATACAAAGTGCTGAACTCTGTTTACTTTCAATATATATAAAATCCGTAAACGGATATCGTCGTGCAATCGTTTGTACCCGTAGAAAACACTTTGAACCATAACAATATCTCAATAAGGAAGGAAATAACAGCACTTACAATATTTGTTTAAAAGTTTCTTGAAAATGTTCCACTTCTCTGTTTTTCAATTTATATTAATCTTTCAAAGGGATAACGTCGTGCAATCGTTTGTACCTATTTGAACCACTTTTATTTTCGTTTGTACCTCAAAGTGAAAAAAGTTATAGCGTTTGCAAAATCTGATCCGCACCCCACTTTAAGATATCAAAATTCTGTTAACGGGGTTCGAATATAAATTATTTCTAGACGTTTGTACCACTTTTATTTTTTCTTTTACTGCGAACCAGAAAAAGTTACAGAAATTCCAAACTTTAAAAAAATATAGCAGACTTATTTCAAAATAAAACAAAAATCTGTAAATGAAGTTCGTCGTGCAAACTTATAAAGTTGCGGGTAACAATTTTGATTTCTGCAAAAATTAAGAATTAAGAAAATATTAGAAATTGAAAATTGTCAAGAAAAGTCCTGGTCTTATTAATTTTCAAGATATCGTAGATTGATTAATAGATATCGTTGTGCAATCGTTTGTACCCGTAGAAAACATTTTGAACTATAACGATATTTCAACAGGGAAGGAAATAACAGCACTTAAATTTTTTCTATAAAAGTTTCGTGAAAAGTTAAAATATTCTGTCTCTCAATTTACATTAATCTTTTAAACGGATATTGTCGTGCAATCATTTGTACCCGTAGGAAATACTTTGAAGCATAAGAATATCCCATCAGGAAAATAATAGCACTTTAAAATGTTTCTTACGAGTTTGTCGAAAAACTTCAATTTCTTAGTTTTTCAACGAACACTAATCTTTTAAACAGACATCATCGTGCAATCGTTTGTACCCGTAGGAAATAATTTAAATTTCGAAAATATCCCAAAATAAAAAAAAATAGAAGCGTTTGAAAATTTAAATACAAAAAGATGATTTTCGTTAATACCCAATAGTTTGAAAATCTATAAACGGATATCGTTAGACAATCGTTTGTACCCGTAAGAAACACTTTGAACCACAAAAATATATCAACCAGTTTGGAAATAACAGCACTTCAAAGTTTTGTATAGAAGTTTCTTGTAAATTTTCAATTTCATTGTTTTTCAATTTATATTAATCTTTCAAACGGATATCGTCGTGCAATCGTTTGTACCCGCAGGAAATACTTTGAATCATAAGAATATCCCATCAGGAAAATAACAGCACTGTTGGCGACGCACACGACGATGAGTAGCTTACACATAGTTTTATGATGTTAAGTGATCACCACTGACCATAGACACTAACATCACCAAGGGAGTTGCCAGCCTGTGTTTTGGGAGACGGGGATGGAGGGGGAGAGGAGAAAGGCGGGGTGGAGAGGTGGAGAGGTGGGCCTCCAGCACTCTCACTGACTGAACGAAACGCAACAATACAAGCACTGTTACTTTGGTTTTCTATGAGCTCTATAGGTTATCTATAGGTTCACTACCCCGGGCGAGCCGACCCATTCATACTGAAACCAGTAATTGCTTCAGCGTGGCTCTACTACCTATTTCACCTTATTTCAGTTCAAAAATGTCAATCTCAATTAGAGTTCTGTCAGTACGTGTGTTATTTCGATATTTGATAAAATTAGTTTTCTAAACATTGTCGAGTCTTGAAATAGTTGGGTTCATGATTATGAATCTACGATTAAAATAATTAATTGAGGTGTTTGAAATTACCATACTATGTTATATCGATAGTAATAATACAAAAAAGAGATAAAATATTGTGTTCGGAGAATCCCTGGTAATACTGATCCGATTTTGAAAATTATTTCACTGTTAGAAAGATATATTACATATCCCTTAGTGCTATAGACAATCATTTATTTTGGTAAATATATATTTTCAATAATTAATTACAAGAAATGTAATTCAATTCGGCGAAATTCTATAATATAAGGCGTATATCAAAATATAAATCGGGTGTGAAATGATACTACAATTTTAATAGTCCCAAAGTGTATTGCCGTTCCAAGATTAATATAATATTATACCGTAACAGATAAAAGAAAGACAAAATATTAATTTAACTTAACTATTACATTAATAATATATTAGCATACTTAGGTATTATTAAATTGATACAAAATTATGTCATTAGTGTCCAATAATCTAGATTAAGAAATCATTTTATCCCTAACACCAGCATCCTCCTCTGCTTTATACTCTATAAATTTGCCATAATTAAAGTAATCTTCAATCTCTTGTAGGGTCTTGTCTTTCGTTTCTGGTAACGTAAAGTAGAGTATCATTAAACTTATTGCCATAACTAATCCATAAACCGCAAACGTACCGTATACTTTGATGCTAACAAGTAAATATGAAGTCGTATGAATTGCACCCATAGCACATAGTGACATCACAACTCCTGATACAGCTGACCCAACACCTCTGTGTTCGAGAGGGTACAGTTCACCTAATAGTGCTAATGAAATTGGAGTACAACCCAAATTGGCCAATATGAAGAACGCGACGAACATAGCAATAGGTATCCAAGAATAATCCATTGAGATTATATTACGCGACATCAAGAAAAGGTACGTACAAAAAATCATCAAAACGAAGAATGCTGCAAAACCGGTAGAAAATAGTATTATTCTTCGTTTCATATACTTAACCAGTATTGATGACAAAACCGAACTGGCGATGATGATAACATCAATAAAAAAGGTGTAGTAATAAGACAGGGATTTATTCCCCGTTATACCTTCTATTATCTGTAAAGCATAAGCGAGGAAGAAATGCCTCCCGCATGTATCCACCAGTATGGTACTAACTACGACAAGCATGAATGGCTTCAAGAAATTCTTTTTGGTAAACGTCATGATCAGCTGTATCGTTTTCTCCATTAATGTGGGCTTTTGCTTCAGCTTCGGTGAATTAATTTTGACTTTGATAAGAGCTTCCAATTCTCTAACAGAAGACTCACTCTTGCCTCGCAACCAGTAGAAAGACTTTTCGCTTCTTTCGAACTGTTGCTTTGATGCTAACCAGGCAGGACTTTCGGGCCACGTGTAAATTATTATACAAGCTAAGCTGTAAGGGAGTACAGTTAGCATCGCAATTGCTCTCCACGTATAAAAATGGCCCAATACATGTACAAACATACTTCCTACATAGACAAAAGCAGTCTTCAAGTTTAAAAATACTCCCCTGAATTTAGGACTAGTATATTCTCCAATAATAACTGCACCTAAACAAACCGTGGCTCCAGTTGTTATTCCAGTCAGGATTCTGCCGATCATTAAAGATGGAATTCCATTAGCGAGATATATGCATAACCATCCAGCTATGCCGGGTAAGAGGACTAGAGCGTGTGCTATTTTCCTTCCGTATAGTTCCATGAGTGCTGACGATATAAAATACCCTGGCATGCCGGCTAGGCTGGAGGATGATGCTGAAAATAAAATAAAAATTTAGATCGGTAGCAAAAGTTCTTGAGTTGTTAAGGTCTAGTCTAGCTAAATAATAAAAAATGTAGTTTTGATTTTGATAATAGCAATAAAACCCTAGTAGCGGGAGAAAAACTTTTGATTGTTTGTAAATTACTCACGGAACCATTGTTCTGATTCTAAGAAGCTTTTCATTCATATAAATAAATGTGTAGGTTAAACGATAATAATACAATATTAACCACTTTAAACTGCCGCTCTTAATGTTAATTTTACTACTTTGTCAGAAGAACGTAAGCACCATACGGAAACTTATACCAATTTAGGACTTATTTGACATAAAAAATGCGCGTAAATAGTTTTTTAAACTAGAAAATAAAGAAGTCGAGACATAGTGGCAGGAGTACGGTTCAAAATACTCATAATAAACCATGAATCTTTCGATTTCTTTTTAAAATCTCTTTAAATTTATCATTTTGTCTAGTATAGAAATTAATTTAAGATTATAATATTAATTTGTGATTCCAGAGGTTAACCAAGTCTTTAAGAAATGGTAGGTACAGAAAATATGAATGTAAGAAATAAGATATTCAATTATATTTTCCTAAATATTTTACATACATAAAATATCTACAATTGACGATATATCAGCATGATGAAACTTCATGGTTTCAGGCATAGTTTAACTATTATATACATACCTAACCAAGAAGCAGTATGAAGATCAGCTGCAATAAGCGAATCTGGTGTTTGAAGTGCTGGAAGGAGGCTGGTCGGAAAGCTTAACATCATGCCTACGCCTATCATGCTCATCAGCACCGCTGATACCGCCCAAGTCTGAAATATCAAAATAGTAAGCTATAATTTCTTGTCAGTAAAGATATACATGTCATGTACGAAAAATGTTGATATTTAGGCTGTGTTAAAATGAAGTCACCCTTCTTAGTGACGGCTTCCGTGGTCAGGCGCATTAATTCATTCAATTCTCCCCCCTGGGCTACGACTAGAGTGTCGTCGGCGTAGCAAATAAGGCGCACCCCAGGAGGGAGCGCGCCGCGGAGCACCCAGTCGTAGCCCATGTTCCACAGGAGCGGGCCTCCCTTTAATAGTCCTGACATAAGGCACTCTAACCAGATCCCAGGCCTGAAGATGCATCATAGACGCCCCTCTAATGGAGACAAGGTCTCTTTTCTGAGAACCAGTTCATTTCTATTTTTAAAGCATTGGCCTTTTATATTTAATTCATTGTTCCTACCTATTGTTACCGTTGTTCAAGTACTTATGACCCTAAGGTTCCTACAAATGCTGTTACACTTGTTCCCTAAGCGTGTCTGCATTGTCTACGAACATTTATTTTTAACATTCATTGTGCAATGACAAAACATGTATTTTTATGTCTTTTAAGATTATTATAGCAAGAGTTAATGATAAGTAATAACATTAAATATATCGACTAATATTATAAAAGTTATCTTTGAACACTCAAAGGCGTTAACCTCGATGCAGTATCTAGACTATATAACTTTATTATTATTTTACTTTATTATTATATTACTTTATTATATATACTAATTATTCACATTTAGTAAAACAACGACATTTTTTATGTATCATAGGAGGCAAACGAACAGGTTGGTCACCTGATGTTAAGTGATCACCACCGTCCATAGACACCAGCAACACCAGAGGAGCCGCAAGTGCGTTGCCAACCTGTGTATGGGGGAGGTAGGGAAAGGAGAAAGGGGAAGGGAAAGGGGGAAAGGAGGTGGGCCTCCTGCGCTCTCACTGACTGAACGAAACGCAACAATGCAAGCACTGTTACTTACTGCAAACTGAAACTGCATGTTTCAAGTTCATTAAGACCAGTGACAGTTTTTTAGTTAATAGTGTTAGATTTTATAACAAAGTCCCTATGCCTATTACCAATTTGCCAGATATTAGGTTCAAGTATCATATCAAATCAAGCAGGTTTTAATGCATGATGGCTATTTTAGGATGAATCAATATGTGAACGATTGTGACGTCTGGAAACGACGCTTCTCTCTGTGCATTCGCCAAAAACGAATTTCTATAAAAATGTGTTGTGCTATGCAATGTATAATGAAAAGATAAACCAGATCGAGTTTCTTGTCGGTTCTTCTCGATTAATCGTTTTTAATTTAGATCATAATATATCAACCAGATAAATAGAAGACACCGATATCGTATTATCTTAAGCATACTTTACCATCTTCGGGTGCATGATGTACTTAACATCAAGTGCCTTTATGTTGATACAATTGAGTAAAAAAAGTCTAGGCAGTCATAAGAACTGCCGACGAAAATGAAAACTCAAAAAAATGGAATAACTGTGTTATATTTCATAATTTGTGTATTGAAATTATTAACTATTCTATTAATCTATTGACACTCCGAACAATGATTATATACATTTTTATATTTATTAATTAATAAAACTTATGATGGGCTGCACAATCTCAGTACAAAATATAAATATTTGATGTATATAGACCGACGCAAGCCACACAAGTTTTATACGTTCGGTCACGCTTACTAGCATGTCATGACGCGAAATCATAAGTTTATCTCCTTCCAAAAAATAGCGTTCAATGGGCCTAAAGAAGTGTTCACTTCAAATATATACTAGAATTATTACCTGTTTAAAAGCTGGACTCAGTTTTGGTGCAACCATGTTGTCCATAACTCGTGTATCCTATATTTTTGGTACTGAGATTAATAAATTAATAAGCGATTGTTCGCAAAAACACCTGAAATCCAGTAAAATAGAAATAAATCTCTACAGTACGTATTATTCAATATTTAATGAAATTTTTAACTGTAGAAAATTACCTTATCGTAAACTGACCAATTGGTGTAGGTATATTATTAACCATTAAAGTCAAGTCAAATTTTACACCCCAAGCTAGTAGAATCTATTCAGATTCAACGCACACGATTTGATGTTTCTTCGACTAGAATTGATTAGCTGTCTATCTGTAACAAAAAAACCTTTGATTTTACTTTTGTAGACTTAGAGTAAGATTTGTAATCTAATTTTCATAAAGAGTCAAATGCAATTCTATCCTTATAACTGTCGCACAGAGTTCCCGAAGCTTATATAATGATTTTACCAGTACCAGTTTTGTAGGTGGCAGAGTGAGTTGTTTTGTGAGTGAGTGTGTGAGTTTCAGCATGAATGGGTCGGCTCGACCGGTGTAGTACCACCCTCTCACATAAAACCGACGTGAAGTAACAGTGGTTTCATTGTTGCGTTTCATTCGGTCAGTGAGAGCGCCGGAGGCCCACCTCCTCTCCCCTTCTCCTTTCCCTTACTCCCCATCTCCCCCAAGACAGGTTGGCAACGCACTTGCGACTCCCCTGGTGTTGCAAGTGTCTATGGACGGTGGTGATCACTTAACATCAGGTGACTCATCTGTCCGTTTTCCACCTATCATATAAAAAAAGCATCAAATGTCGTTTGAATATGAGCATATGAATATGAAGTATCGTTAATTAGCATAAGTTTGAAGACATTTTAGAAATTATATAATTATTTAATAAGTCATCCAACTAGGTAAATTTTTGTTGGCGACCAAAGTAAAAAATTAATATAGCTGTGAAATTTTTTTTCCATAAAATATACTCTACCAGATGTCTATTTAGACACTCGCAGTATTCTAGGATATGACACTACATGATCACATTTAACATATAAAGTAATAAAAATAATATTAAAACAAATACTAATAAACAACCAAGAAAACATAAGATAAAGTTTGTTCTAAGACTTTCAAAGGTATAGCTATAAATGTGTAAATAAAATAATAAACACAAGTGCAATGACCAGTGCCAAAAGCTATAAGGGGCGACCCGGTTAATAACTTTCGATATAATAAATCCTTTTGTTTTGTTCGTGACGTTTCCACGTTCCCATTCAAATGAAAGTTAAATCACCCGACGGTCATTAACACTGTTTAAACATAGACACGTAGAGGATTGTGTATATTTTTTTTATTTTCCTAGATAATTAGGTCAAATATTAAGCACCCATTTTTTTAATGATTTAGAACGATAATCGAGTGCAGAGCGTCCTCCAGAAATATTGCTACTGTCTAAACAGTCACCTGGTATATTTTACACCTATAATTTAAAAAGAATAATGTTATTTGATATTTCTCGGTACTAATAGGCAGAGAGACGTTTAAATACTTTGAAATATAATACAACAAAATACTTACATAAATGTACTTAAAGTTATTTAATTTAAAATAACCAAAAAAAATATAATCTCTTGTTCTTACAGTATGTTTTTCCGCTTCAAGGTTAATGGTCGAAAGAATCATCGCGCTGTTAGTAATGGTAAGTGTCGACTGTCTGAATTGTATCTAAATTATGACTGACAAATCTTGGTGACTTTTATATTATGCTCATACAACACGTCAAGGGAGTGAGTAGTGATCGTGTCGATCATAACGATTGTATCAATTACATTTTATTTTTGAAGTGAAACTTCTATAGGCGCATGAGGGTAAAAATTTTACAGATGTAACGTCACGCAGGTATGCAACGAAAGTGACGTCATTTGCAGTAAACGCAGATTTTTCATCTATTTATTTTATTTTGTTTAATTTTTTTGTCTATTTTTTATTGTTATTTTTTGTTCTATTTTTCTAAAGTTTTAGATTTGTATAAATATAAACAAGACTTATAAATTAGTTCGCCAAAGAAGTTTCACTTCTAACATGTGTACTTTGTACGCACGCACTTTTTTATATTATAGGTAACAAACAAACAGACGGGTCACCTGAGGGTAAGTGATCACCGCCGTCCATAGACACTAGCAACATCAGGGGAGTCGCCATTGTGTTGCCAGCCTGTGTTTGGGGGAGAGAGGTTGGGAAAGTGGAGAGGAAGGGGAAGTGGGAGGAGGTGGTCCTTCGACGCTGTCACTGACCGAACAAAACGCAACAATGCAAGCAATGTTACTTCACGTCGGTTTTCTATGAGAAGTTGATACTACTCTGGGCGAGCCGAACTATTCATGCTGAAACCAGTAATACCTTCAGTGTGGCTGTACCACCTATTGATACAAATGATCTATATGCGAAACCAAATATACGGAAAAAAACGGTAAGTGTAATATAGAAGGCCTATAGTCATGCCGGCCTGTTACCGATTCAGTATAGTACAAAAACTGAACTCAGTATAAAGATCAGAATGCACGGCGCCGTGTTCTTTGCCTGCTTAAATTCTAAGGGTCAAATGAAACTGACTTCTACAATAAGGGTAGGCGAGTAACGTGATCACCTGGTCATCAAATGATCTTGGAAAATCAGTTTTTTTTACTTGAAAACACCTATTCCCTTGTCAGGTATAACAATATTCGGTCAAACTATCTTTTGTTAGAAAATATCGTCAGATTTCATATATCTACTGACTAATAATGCTATAACGATAACTGAAGACAAAATGGTTAGAGCATGAATGGGTCGGCTCGCCCGGGGGAGTACCACTCTCTCACAGAAAACCGACGTGAAGTAACAGTGCTTGCATTGTTCGTTGTCGTTCGGTCAGAGAGAGCACCGGAAGACCACCTCCCCTACCTTTCCCCCTTTCCTTCCTCCTCCTCTCCCCAAACAAAAGATGGCAACGCACTTGCGAATCCCCTGGTGTTGCAAGTGTTTACTGATGATAATAATCACTTAACATCAGCTGACCTACCTGTTCGTTTGCCTTCTATGATATAAAAAACAAAGTTTGACTAAAATTTATCTTCAAATTAAACGAAGCGCTTTAAGATAATTCTATAAGTAGGGATAGGTAGTGTAATTTTGCTATTTGTGTGTATTTGTGTGGTTGTTATATTGCTATTTGGTCTTTGTAGAATGTATCACCATTATTACAACAGAAATATGTTTAAATAAGCACTTCAAAAAAGCTCCTAGTTAATTCAGTTTCTTTATAAAATATATTGTAAAAAAAATCTGTACAGACGGAGTAACAGCATAATGCATTAGAATAATTACAATAAAACTGAATTAATTGGCAATGTTACCGGAAAAACTACTTACATGCAAAAATAAAATGACATAAATCTGAATGAATGCATTTTTTAATTTAAATTAAGATATATGAAATAATTACTTTTTACTAAAACAGGAACTTATTTAATTTTAGTTTACTTTATTAAGTATCTTCGGAGACTAAGTTATTCACACGTTTAAATCAAAAAGAGAACTATAGTTATCTACTCTCGTAGTTTTGTTTCGTATTTAAGTGGCTGTGGAATTGTACGTATTCTTCTCGCAACGTTAATTTACTTTCTGGCGAAAACTCGAAAAACGTAATTTTTGAGTTAAATCTTTTATTGGTTAAAGGAGCTATGTACCAAATGCTGAAAGTAGCTAAAATGTTTAATTGTATGAGGATTGAAACAATGTTGATCAAAGTAAGCAATTATTTGTTGTGCAATTTGTACAAAATAAAAATAATTACTAGGAGTTATTCTTAATAGATAGACATTTATCATGGGGAAGTTTTTGGTAGGTATTTTAAAGATGTATAATTTCATACTACAATAGTTGACCCGCGCAACTTTCCTTTCCAATTGAATTTCCAAACTCGATAAATCTTTAAAAACCTAGAACCCGACTCCTACCGTTTTCAACTATGAAACCAAACAATTCAGGGACTCTCTCAAACACATACATAGTAATTTCTATGAGACGGACAAAGCGCCATCAGTCATTCAGCGACAACAATAATTTCGTTTTGCTTGAAATACGAACGACCCTTGAATTATTTGGATATTTTTCATACAAAAATACTAAAATCGCGAATAAAAAATGGGAGAGTGGGGTTAGGAAGGTGAAAATTTGGGGTTGTATGTACCTTTTAATGGCAAATAAAAAAAATTGAAGAAAAAAAATCTGGAATACGGACACCCCAATCACCTAGAGGTATAAAATATACTTAACGAACTACTCTCATACCTACCAACTATATATTTAAAATTTCATAAAAACGGTTCAAGCCGTTTCGGAGGAGTTCAAACACTAACACCGTAACACGAGACGTTTATGTATTAGATTATCTGGAGATATCTGACAAGACTTAGGCAACGTTACCAATGTAAGCAACTGAAAACTCCTTATGACGTCTGCTTTAGAATATGTCGATTTTTCTCTATTCTATATATATTATACATATAAACTTTCTGGAAGAAATTATTTAAACGCTTGTAATTGCCTCAAAATCCGTTACCTAGTTTAGAAGAACGGAGATTGATTTACAATAATTGAGTCGTTACATTTGAGCTAATGAGCTAAATCCAATTTTAGCCGTTCCTATTTTACGTTATTTTTCAAGGTCTTCAAACTTTGTACACGTTAAATATGAAAATCATTAAAAAACATCTACAAACCTTATGAACGCCAAAATTTGATTTACGTTCGCGGTGTAAAAAGCTGGAAATCTTAAAAAAATAAACATGTTATGTGAACGATTAAAATTGGATTTAGCTCATTTTGAAATATGACAACACAATTATAAACATATATATATAACATTTTAAAATGTCCTGAAGATAAACAACTATAGTCAATCATTGTATAATAACTTACTTGTTTCATAAGTGGTCGGGTTTATGTTTCCAACCTCTATTTTCAACTATAACGAGCGCGTTCGAGAAACAATACTCGAAATTAGACACGGCTGCTGTACGTGCACATCGCGATATTAATACTGTGCGTATATTATTTTGCTTAGTGATATATTCTGTGACATTCGTAGTTAATCGGACTTTGGCATTAAATTAAAACGTATTTAATAATTTTTTGGTTATTGTTTGTCGTTACTGAATGTGTGTTTTGTGATGTGTAGGATTTTTCTCGCTGATAATACATTTTGTTTTTCTTTTTCATGGCAAAATCCCTAACGGATATTCATTCCGCCGGACAGCAGAGGATGGATATGCCTTAAACTCCATGGTACCTTCTTACACCATTTTATTGTATTCTTACGATTGAAAAGAATTGCATGCTGCCACGTTACAAAATTGTTTGGTAAAAAGTTCAAATGAGTTATCGTTTGTTATATCTTTATATTGAAATGTTTGATTTACATTGTTATTGTTATAATTGGCTATAAAACCTCATCTATGTCGATCCTTTTTGATGTTTAATATTGAAAAAGAAAGGAAACCGATATTTTAAGATTTATTTCACTGCAGAGATGAGATTCTGAGTTAATACTACATAATTCAAAGACACAATAAATCAAAATCAAACATAGTTTATTCTGTTTAGGTTCTGAGAAAGCGCTTATGAACATCGGTACTACCACCTGTTCGGACAAACAACCTAGTCATTAAAGAACACCAGCAAGAAACTCGATTTGGTTTATATGTTATTCATGCATAATTTTTTTTTATTATAGGTGGCTAACGAACAGTTGGGTCTCCTTGTGGAAAGTGATCACTGCCGTCCATAGACACTAGCAACACCAGGAGAGTCGCCAGTGCATTGCTAGCCTATTTTTGGGGGGACATGGTTTGAGTGGAGGAGCGAGCGAGGAGAGGTGGGGAGGAGGGGAAAGGTGGTTCTCCGGCGCTCTCACTGACCGAATGTAACGCAACAATGCAAGCACTGTTAGTTTACATGGGTGTTTCTGTGGGTCGGATGGTAGTACCCCGAGCGAGCTGACACATTCATGCTGAAACCAGTAATAGCTTCAGCGTGGCTCTACCACCTAAAAATTTGTCATTGGCAGATTCACAGACATGAGTGTTATTTGCAAACATCATTGTCCTTCAATCGCATAATAGTTCGTGGTCATTTTTAACATATAAATAAATAATACCAAAACAAATACTAATAAACAAAAAAGAGAACCTTAGTTAAAGTATGTTATAAAACTTTTTAAAGTATGGGAACGATACTTATAAACGTAAAAAAATTACTTCTAGGTTCAATGAACAAAATTGAAGGGGCGTTTTTCAAGGTTAATAATTACGTAACTGATCATTATCGGAAAGCTGCACGGTCGAACAAAGGGAGTAGGGCGCGGACAGAGGTGCGGGGTGCGGGCTGGTGTACATGCCGTGTCGGTATTTGTTTTGCCGTGACAGTTTTGCGTGTCTCGAGATAATCAGGTGAAATATTAAGCACCTATTTTTATGAATGATTTACATCCAGAAACTATTACTCAGTACCCCCTGTGAATATTGCGACTCTTTAACCATTCAGCCTCTATGTAAGCACCCAACAATATATCAATGTTTCAGATAAGTTGAATTCTGAATCCGTCAGAATAAAGTACTCCAGATGCTTAAAAGTTAATGTGTTTGTACAATTATCTGGTAGCTTACCGTTTAATTTTTTCATAATTAAGGTATCTGCTTCATATGTAAAGTTGTTATGTAAAGTTGAATAACTCCTTTACATTTCATTGTTCAATTACTGGTCTCTACAGTACCATGTCTAAATTTCTCTTAAAGCGCAGTCGTTGCATAGCATCTTCAGTTATAATTGATACTTGCAAATCTTGATGTAATAAGGCTCTTGGATTTATATAAGTTATAAAGGAGGTCTTAACTTTTATTAGCACTATTTGTAAGAGGACAAATCTTCTTGTAGTCAGTCAGAGAAAAACAGAAAAGAGTCGGAAGTTGTCATTTAGCTCGCCTAACCCTTACGTCACATATCTACCTGAGGGGCAAGTAATTGGGTTGATTTAACTGCTAAAATAACATAGATGTGTGCGCTTACCTGCAAAAGAGCCTAATTAGTCCCTTGTCCATTTGTTCCTATTCTTCAGAATGTCTCACTCGCAATGCGAGACAGCATCAATATCTTAAAATAGATATTCGTAGCGACTTCAATCCCAAGGATTACATCAGGAGCGTCATCTCCATTACATCTAGGAGACCCGGAATCCTGAGCAGGTTGTGACGGTTTTTCATGGTCGCCATTAAAAAAACACCCTAGATTGGTTTATTACGCGTTTAGGTAAGTCACTGACACTGTTTATCTGTGGAATTATCCAGGTCATATTGCATTGCATCACGCAGTAATGTATTATGATTCCTATTGTACTGATTGCATTCTATGTTGATTTGCACTGAATTCCATTATTGCTAAACTGGCAGTTTTTACATACGTCGAGTGTATTTGTCGTTACAAGTTTGTTTTGTGACGTCATGTTTAAAAATTCGTAACAGAGGTATTCATGTTGTTTGCGCAACAGTTTAGGCATTTTACAATAAACCCATAAAATATTTTCGACAATTTTTTTCATTATAATAATACTAATAAATGTATTTATTTATTTATGCACAAAAAAACATACATTTTAAACAATAGTAAACATGAAGTAATAATTAATTTGAGGTCTGTAGTCTGGGAAAGGTAAAATTACCAGAACTACAAATCTCCACAACTTCGTTCTTTAAAACTAACCTAAATTATTCAAAAAAATGTTCTATGAGTAAAGTTCTTATGAAACTATAGGCAATAGATTTTCAGTAATACTTTATCCAAGTTGTCATAGCCAGTTATAAATAATGCGTTTTGCTCTTTGTTTAGTGAAATTATACATTTGAAAATAGGGTTCATATAATATAATAATAATATATTATATATAATATATATGAGGCTGTAGAAGATTGTTATTGAAAATTTTGGGCAGAGTGAAACTACGCACATTATGCTTGTATATTTTTTTTAATGAATTTTAAGATCAAACAACAGAGAAAAGTTGTTTTTCAGTAAAAACATTATAATATGTTATATAAATAGGAAATGATAACGACAGAAACTAGCATATTTTTAAAACCGTTCTTCAAGCACACTCCAATTTTATTAAGGTATTTGTAGCGGTCCCGTTCTAGAATATGATGGGATATGTAATAATCGACACAAACAAATGATAAAATATTTATATGCGCCTGGCCACGGAAGCCGTCACGCTCGTGGTCGGGCGCATCAGAAGGCTGGGCCTCGAGATGTCCCTCGATAAGACCGAGGCACTAATGTTCCATGGGCCTCGGCGAGGGTCGCCTCCGGGGCCCACATTTATGTGGAGGGCGTCCGTGTCAGGGTAGGGACCCAGATGAAGTATCTGGGCCTCACCCTGGATGGACGCCGGCAGTTCGAGCCCCACTTTAAGGGGCTCGGACCACATATAGTCAAGGCGGCAGCGGCGCTCGGACGACTCCTCCCTAACACGGTTGCAGTCTGCCGCCGCCTCTATATGGGGGTCATCAGGTCCATGGCCGCCTATGGGGCACCGTTGTGGGTCGACGCCCTCAACGCCACCAACATCCGTGCGCTGCGTTGAGGACGATACGAGGGTACCGAACGGTGTCCTCGGTGGCGGCCATGGTGCTGACCGGCTCCCTTATCTGGAAGCTAGAGGCGGAGGTGCTTGCATATACAGTGGCTAAGAAACTGTTGGAGGAGCCTCTAGCTCCCAGAGAAATAGAGGAAAAGAGTAACGAGGGAAGAGATGGTGGAGAGATGGAGGCGGGAGCTGGCGGACGCGCGTTACGGTCGATACACGTCCGCCCGATCCTGCCGTAATGGTACCAGAGGGGATGGCGCACCCTGACGTTCTGTCAGGTGCAGGTCCTGACCGGGCACGGGTGCTTTGGATTGGTACTTGCACCGGATAGCACGCAGGGAGCCGACCGCCGTATGCCATCAGTGCTGCGTGGGAGGAGCAGCGTCACACGTTGGCTGCGGCAGTAGGACAGGATCTCTCGCTGCCGAGCGTAGTTGCGGCCATGCTCGGTAGCGAGGATGTGTGGAATGTTATGGCCTCCTTCTGCGAGGAGGTCGTCTCACAAAAGGAGGCGGCGGAGAGGGTCCTTGAGCAAGACCCTCAAAGTGGCTGTCTCCGCCAACGGAGGACAGGCAGGAGGAAGCGTTAGTTTGACCACCTCCTCTCACTGTAACCGGACCATAGAAGATGGGTCGGGTGGCTCATCTTCCCATTACACAGGTCCTGCGGACGGAGGAGACGACTGGTGTGTACATGGCTGTCTTCCAACAAGACGGGGCCTGGCGGCGGCGCTGGGCAAACCGCAGGGGCGGCACGATGAAGTCTATAGAGATCTCGTGCAACCCCAACTATAGCGGAAGACGTACACCGTGGGGTTTTAGTCCGTGCGAGTCGGACGGACGGCGGTGATCACTTAATATCAGATGAACCAGCTGTTCTTTGTCTTCTATGATATTTAAAAAAATCTATCACATGTTTTACATGCTTTAACTTTGTTCGCAATATCTTTTGACATATTTGGCCAATATAAATATTGTTTTGCCCTAAACTTACATTTATCTGTTCCTAAATGAATATAATGAATATGATGAATATCATATATCATCATCATAATATATGGATGATAAATAACATATGAAGGGTTAAAGGGAAAAACTGGCTAAGTCCAATTTTTTCTTCAACATTTTTTTGTTGTTGTTTATGGCCACAAAAATACTCATTTCATAAAATGAGTATCTAAAACAAGTGTAAAACGCGTTGTGTCACTTTTTTTTTTGTTGTTGTATTTCTTCTTTAACAGTGAATAACTGACCAACTGAAAAGCTAAGTCCGTGACTTGACCACGACGGTTATTACTATTAGGCATATTTTACACAGAAAACAATTCCAAATACATACAAAATTTATTTCCAAAATCATTAATTCCTATATATTTAAGTTCACCATAAAATGCCTTCAAAATTTAAATTGTATCTCCTGTAAAGTTTTGTAAATGCGACATAGACGGTTTTTCCCTTTAGCCCTTCATATCTCGCTTTAATGTTTCGGTTACAATAATACCATTCGTTAATTCTTCAAAATTAAATCACTTTAAACAAATAATTGCTGTATGTATGTATAATAAGGAACATAACAAATGTATAATAAGGTTTAATATTATTTGGACATATTTAATGTCTTCCGGCCATACATCATTTACATATTTCCTTGATTGTTGTAAATATATATATTTGCTTGTTTCTTTGTTAATTATATTTTATTTATACTCAGTTAGATTTTATATCATGTTACCTTTTAGTTTTAACATAACTTTATGTCATTAGTGTAGTGTAGTTAGTGTAAGGGGTGTCGAATAACATCATAATACTTGAGACACCCAAGCCAACCTCACCTGCACGTGGTGCACTCTGCTGAATAACGAACGAGGTAATGGCGAAAGTGGGATGGTAGGGTTTTACAGCCTATCTGGGTCGCAACCACCATGTATATGGTGAAAAAGCCCGTCATAGTGATTCGCTTCTGCGGGTCGCCTTTCGGGATCAGCCTGTGCATATCCAGCTTTTCGCAGGCCGACATGACAGCGGCAACTGGCGATAGGATTGGATAGTGTGTCACTCGGTTGTCGACATTGTTTTTGGATTGTACTGTACTTACCATCAGGCATGGTGCAGTCATTTTGCAGTGCTACAATAAAAAAAAGAAATCGACAAAAACTGGTACTCCTTTTAATCTATTGTAGCTTTTTCCTTCGACTTCGTCCGCGTGGAATAGTTCTAAACAGACAGACAGAACTACTTTCGCATTTATAATATTAGTAAGGTTTATCTACTAGCTGTACCCGCGACTACGTCCACGTGAACATTAATGCAAAAAACAATGATTAACGTAATAAAATCATCTCAATGTATATATCTGAACTCCCAGAATACGGTGTGGTACTCAAGACAACACTTACCCGTGCCTCAGACACGTGCTTATTTTTATATGATCGCCATGCAGGTCTTCGAAACTTTGAGTTTAAGCTAATAAATGAGCCGTTTCCAATCAAATTTTCAAGGAAAGTAAATTGTTCTGATGGTCTCATTCGGTAGCGAGTCTCACGGAACCGTTTTATATCATGTCACATTTCACATTGCTTTGATATGAACTTATTCCATTTGCTTTTTTTAGAACTAACTACGCTATTGGCCTTTACAATTTCATCGGACTACTAAGGCGAGCGCTTAAGGCAATTTGCCACTTGTACTGTATTGTTTGTCATATTGCCATACTTCTTACTAACCTTGTTTATAATTTTTTTCTTCTCTAAATACTTATCATTATTTCTTTTGTCCATACACTTTTTATTCGCTGGATATTCTTTTAAAAATTATCTAACGTTATATTTTTACGTTCTTTTGGTAAACTACCAATTAGCAGAACTTGCTATAATCTTTCATATTTATGACACATAACGCATTTGTTAGCCTTTTTGTTGTATTCAATCTACTAATAATCCAATATTACCGTCCGTTAGTTTAAACGTAGCTCATCGTGAACTGTTAAATGATAAGATTCTTTTATTGACAATGGAACCAGCCGACTTTTGTTGGGTATTATTTTAAAATGTTACATTTCGTCACTATAGTTGCGTGTTTAAAAGACCTCCAACTAGTAATATTCCTCCATTGTACATAAATTTAAATCAATTAAATATCTACTCGTAGTAACTCTGTCCTCCCTGTGAAATTTTTCCTTATCCCTATAATGACTGATTTAACCTTGCGTAACTCTTGTATTGTTATTTTATCTCACCACGGACTTTACACCTTAGAAACTGTAATTAATGAGCGTGCTATAAACGATTATTAATCTAAATCGCTTCATTAAACAGGTGTTTCAATTACACCCATTATTTTCATAATAAGTCATAATTTGTTACACCGAACGCTAAGATATAGAAATTGCTTCAGTGGGTCAAGATTACAACTCTTCAAAAAAAAATTTTTTTTTCTTGAGATGTGCCGATTATGACCTGGGGCAACTAGGCGATTAGACGGTGGTAAAAAGGCCAACTAATCGCCCGAGCCGATCACTTTTTGGAGGTTCCGTGACACTTCATTTACAGCCGATTCGCGCGGAATTCGTAATCGCTGCCTATAAGCCTGTCGGAACCTGTGTTATTTATTTCGCATTGTTATTTTGAATTTTGCTTTTGTTCTGATCAGAGCGGCCTTTTTGTTTAAAAAAGTATTGTTGTGTAAGATAATGCTGTTACTGTTCATTAAAGTGAAGTAAAGAGCTTAATTAAAATTTAAACATGTGAAACAGAAAGTCTCGTGTATGGATTTTTGGACGTTATTGTTTTTTTTTGTTTTTATGTAGCGGTTAATGTTTAAGATTTTTCGACATACAACAAGCAAGTAAATTTAGAAACTGATTATCAAAGGAAAGGTTGCTCTGCTTTACATTTAATAATGTGTAAGACTGATTATAAAATTAAAATATTAATAAACAAATAAGGTTATTAGTTAATGTAACTCCCTCTACATACTTTGTTTCGGAAAATATATAAAAAGTAAGAAGCCGTATAGTCGCCGACTAATCTTCGACAACGATAGTAACCGGCTTAACCGACTAGTCGGCACATCTCTACTTTTTTCTTACAATTTATTATTCTATGGATTTTCTATTAACTATGTTCTAAAAAAAAGGAGCACTATTAATACTCCATTTAACATTTGCTTATATGGTAGTTATGATAATAATACATTATTTTGAATTATCGTAAAATTATTAAATAATTCTGGTACTTTGTAAAAAAAGGCGAAAAAATAAAAACGACTTAGCTCTCACGCGGCATATGTAGATGTCCCTTAAGTGATCAAAAACAACTGCCTATTTTGTAAAAGGCTTTTTTTATTATATATTTAGTACCTATATTTATTAACAAAGCACAAGATATAAAATTTCATTTAAACGCATGCAAAAAGTTCATTGAAGCCTGCGAAGCTTGTTTTAACTACTCTCATCAGAATTTAACGAATACTTAATACTTTGTCCAATGGTCATAGCCACCAAGAACGAGATTTATATCCCTTATATATTCCTCTACAATCGGGATAATGCTCACTTACCTTATAATCTTCGCGGTTGCCGTTGCCGGCGTTCACAAAGCACCAGCTTCCCAAATAATACACAATAATATAGTACACGACGAATATGCGAGGTTTCGAGGGAGCGTCGACTATCAGAGCCACTATCGGAATCCCAAGTACGAAAGCAAGTCCGACTGCAAGTGACCAGTCATTCACAATTTTTAAATTTATATACTACTAGCGGGCCCGGCGGACGTTGTCCTAACCTAAACCTTCCTCGTGAATCATTTTATCTACTGGTGAAAAACGCATGAAAATCTGTACAGTAGTTTCTGAGTTTATCGCGAACACACAAACAGACAAACGTGATAGATAACTTTGTTTTGTAATATGTAGTGAAAAATAATTTAGACCGCATTTCAACCAAGTTCTGCAAATATAGAAGACAGAATTTTGGGTGGTCTACAAATAAAAAAATAACAGTGACGAATCACTAAAATGACCTTAGTACTAAAAAGTTGAGATTTTATTGAAACAGTAGTTTTGGATTTTTGAGGAATAATAATGTCGAAAATTACCGAGACCTAGTTTTTTTTAACTTTTATTTTTTTATATTATAGGGGGCAAACGGACAGGCGGGTCACCTGATGGTAAGTGATCACCACCGTCCATAGACACTAACAATACCAGAGGAGTCGCAAGTGCGTTGCCGGCCTTTAAAATAGTTGAAAATATTTTAAAAAACTTCATAACTGAAAAATAAACTACTGGCTTGCAAAATGTCTATAAAAGTATATATGTTGCATGTTAATTCTGATAAATTTGAAAATAACTTTAGGGTGTACTCAAAAGAACAAGTAGAACGTTTTCGTCAAAATATTGTTACCATGTTAGGCAGAATACAACCAAAATATGTTTTTTGCCTAGTTTTGAATTTTAATGAAAGAAGTACATGTAAATAAGAGTGAAAAAGTAAGAATGTTCACTTTGAACCCTTATTCCATGATTTGTATCTACACATATAATAAGAAAGTAAATCTAAAGTGTCTGTACTTTTTAGATATTTGTGAAAAAAATTGTTGCAGGTGTCTTGGAATAAGTAATAGAATGCATTTCAATGCTATTTAGAAATATCTATCTATCTGTTTGTTTGAACACGCATCGCTGCTAAAGTACTGCATTTACGGTAAAACCCCAAAGAAAACCATAAAGCATATCCTCCAGTAACATTTAGTCTTGGTTTTATTGAAGTCGGTTCACTCTATCAAAAGTTATTGTAATTTTAATGATGAGGCGACTCAAGCACGAGAGTAAAGTAGATAAGTAAATGGACTTAATACATTCAGGTGGTTTTATTACTCACTGTTTTTTTACATTCTTGTGTTTGATATGATATTCCGTCATATGATAGTAAAAGTCGATAAATATCATTCGTTTCGATCTATACATATAACGAGCCGTCCCGCGGACATTGTCCTACCTTGATAATAAAAAAAAATCTATAATTCAACCGCGGCGCCACCTACCGATACCAATTGTGAATCTAAACCATTCTCGGATTCACTCGAATACGACACAAAATTTACACCTGGTAGAGGAATGGCATGCGTACGCTATTAAATAAATACTTCGATATCGCGGTGCGGCTGTGTCTTAAGTAATAGGTTTTGATAATCAATTTAAACAATTTGAACATATGGCGGTAGGCAAAGAAATAGTACGCACAAATTTAGCTCCGTTAATATTATTTCACTTAAATTGTTAATAGTATTTGTTTTAAAAGTGAATCTATTTTAAAATGTTGTAAAAGAAGTGATATAACTTGTTTGCAGTTATTTTCCTTTAACAAAGTGCAAATCACGCAGTTTAACTTTCATTGTCATTGCTGCTGTGAACACAAATTTTATTTTAACACCAGTACAGAGTTATTTGTGAAATGGAATTATACACCGAACTGAAAAGTAATATGGACAAAATGGCTGAGTTCTTTGATAGCAGGATGAACGAATTCCAAGCCAATCTGTCAACGACGGAGGGAGTATCTACAGATGTTAGTAGTTTATCGGCTGAGTTCATGACCGTAATGAGATCAGAAACCGAGGAAAGTTCCTAATCTTTCACGGAGTGACTGAAAAAGATAGTGAGGTTTGTAGTGAAATTATTACTAACACTATTGTGAAACAGCTGGGAAAGTCCAATTTTGAATTAGATTTCATTTCCCGATGTCATCGGTTCGGACGTAAATCTGGTAATCAGGCAAAACCGAGACCTATATTGGTTAAATTCAAGAAGGGTGATGTACGAGATTCAGTCTGGTTTAATAAAAAAAAAATGAAAGGTACCGGCATCACACTATCAGAGTTCTTAACGAAACTACGGCATGATGTGTTTATGGCAGCCAGGGAAAAGTTTGGACTAACTCAGTGCTGGACTAGAAATGGTTTTATTTATATAGCTACGCAAAATGGATCTAAACACAAGATTGAAACCATGGCTGAGCTACATAAAATCGACAATTCTAGTGCCACCCCCGCAATACCGCCAAAAGTACCATTAATAGTGAGCTCCAATAACAATAGTAATCAAAGACCAAAAAGGCATGTGACCAAAGGTAAATAGAACTGCGTAGCAATCTTGTAAATAACTGTTTTTATAAAACATTATGTGCGATGCTATGGTTATAATATGATATATTGATCATTTTATCGTACAACTATTACAGTTCAATATAGTTTAGTTTGCTTAATTTGATTAATATTATCTTTTTCTTTTCTTTTTTCATATTATTTGGTGATACTATGGTCTTCTATTATTTCTGTGTTACTTATAAGTTATAGGGTTTATACATATAGAAATTGTACAAGTTTCATAAATTTAAACATAAACAACTATTTGTACTGTATACTGGTTACGTTAAGTTAGTATTACCACTTCATATATATATCTACGGCAGTACAGTTATCATGTATCACAATATAAGTATGTACAACACCTTTTTTTATTTTATTTTTTATTTGAAGTATCCATTTGTTTTGTATCACTTATGCTACAAACGAAAATGTATGTAACCAAACATAACAAATAAGCAATACTTTTGTTAAACTGTTATGAATATTATATATTACCATTGTAATCTACAAATGTAATATAAATTACTTGTATATTTTATAATACCTTTTGTTGTTATTTTGTTTACTGCTGGCAAGTGATATCGTGTTAATTTGTTTTGAGATCATTATTATTATTTTATTTTAATATTATAATCTATTGGTAATTTCTAAACATACTTTTTGTTTATATAGTGTGCATAGTTTATATTGTTATTACCGTTAGTTATTTTGTGCTAATTAAGTATATTTAAGAAACATTTAGAGTTAGAGAAGAAATACGCATATATACGCAAAGTCGTGTAACATGTTAAATAACAGTGATATAGACAGCTCTTATGGTGGAATTTCACAATCAACCTTATTACAAACATTATCAGACGAGCGGAGTGATGATAGTTCTCATAGTGCATCCTCGCAATTTCTTCCTTTAAATGAATCTCTAACACAGTGTTTCCAGTTATTTCCTAAAAACTTTAACATAATTCATATTAATGCCCAGAGCATTCCTAATCACTACACCGATATCGTGACATCGTTTGATGTGACCAACATTCATGCTATTCTCGTTTCAGAGTCTTTTTTAAAGCCTTGTCTTGCGTCAACTCTTTATAGTTTACCTGGATTTCAACTAATACGTAATGACCGTACGGGGAAGGGAGGCGGTGGGGTAGCGATATATCTACGTAACCATATTCCTTATTCAGTAATATCAAAATCAGATTCTGAGTATTCCGGTACCTCTGAGCATCTTTTCCTAGAACTAAACTTGTCCCACACTAAGGTTCTGTTAGGAGTTTTCTATTCCCCAAGCCTGACTATAAATTATTTTAATACTCTTGAAAATCTTCTAGATCATTTTATACCTATTTATTCTCACTCGTTGATACTAGGTGATTTTAACACATGTCTTTTGAAAAATGATCATCGCTCACGAAAATTAATTTCTTTAGTTAACGATGCAAATTTGAATATTCTACAAACAAGTTCTACTCATCATTTCCCAAACTGTGAGCCCTCCCTGCTAGATTTGATGATAGTAAGTTCTACAGACCACGTAGCTTCATACGGACAACTTTCAGCTGACGCCTTCTCTTATCATGATCTTGTTTACTTATCGTATAAGGTACGACCCCCTAAACTTAAACATAAAGTAATAATGCAGCGTAATTTTATTAAATTAAATATAGAAAGGCTTCTCCAGGATGCTGAGTTGCTTGACTGGAATGCAGTAAGGCAGGGCCAATGTGTTGATAAGATGATTGAAATGTTTAACTCTCTCCTTACTCAACTTTACGACCGGCATGCTCCTATGCATGCGGTTAAGCTAAAACACTTACCTGCTCCTTGGCTAAACTCTGATTTACGTAAATTAATGAACAAAAGAAATATCGCTAAATCTAATTATAAAAAAGATCCATCTGAAAAGAACAAAACCAAATATAAGTACTTACGTAATCGTTGTAGTAGGATGTGCAGAGATGCGCAGAGACGACATATTCATGCATCGATTGAACATGGTGACGGATCAAGAATATGGAAATTTTTAAAATCCGTAGGAGTTGGGAAGTCAAGAGATCTTGCGACGACTAGTATTGATGTCGAAGCTTTGAACCACCATTTTACATCTAATGTGCACAACTTCGATTTGGTCACGAAATCAGAAACATTGAAGAATTTAGTAAATTTGTCAAAACCGTTTTATGATAGCTTCTTCTTTAATCAAGTTACTGATAAAGAGGTAGAAAATAGTATTAAAGCTATATCTTCTAATGCAGTTGGAATTGACGACATCAGTCGTAAAATGATTCTTCCAATTTTAAATATTGTCCTACCTACTATCACATTTATTTTCAATACGTCTTTATTCTCTTCTACTTTTCCAGCAATCTGGAAACAAGCTACCGTTGTACCGCTTCCCAAGTGCAGTAATCCTGCTGACTTTTCCCAATACAGACCTGTTTCCATACTTCCTTTTTTATCAAAAGCATTAGAACGACTTGTTCATAAACAACTCTCATCATTTTTGCTCATTAATGATATTTTAAATCCGTTGCAATCAGGTTTTCGTTCTGGTCATAGCACTGTAACGGCGCTAGTAAAAGTCTCTGATGACATACGTCAAGGCATGGAAAACCAAAAGGTGACGATACTTACCCTTCTTGATTTTAGTAATGCTTTTAATACTGTTGATTATGACATCCTCCTATCATTACTTGAATCTATAAATTTGGCACCTTCTGTTGTAGGTTGGTTTCTTAGCTACTTGAAAGGCCGTCGTCAGCGTATCCGGATTGATGACAAATATTCACAGTGGTGCGAAATTACCTCTGGTGTTCCACAAGGAGGTGTACTCTCTCCACTGCTTTTCTCAATTTTTATTAATTCTATAACTAATTCTCTCTCCTCTTCTTTTCACTTATATGCGGACGATCTGCAGATTTATTACCAAACACCAGTGATTGATTTATCTAATGCAATAGACGTCATGAATTCAGATCTACAGAAGGTGGGACACTGGGCTGAATCCCACGGACTGTCTCTTAATCCCAACAAATCCCAATGCTTACTCATTGGTAGTAGTAGGCAATTGCATAAGATAGACTGGAACCCTTTAGCACCCATCTGCTTAAATCATGTTACAATTCCCTATTCCACCATAGCCAAAAATCTAGGTGTAATCTTTGATAACAATCTATCTTGGAAAAATCATGTGAGTGAAGTCAGTAGAAAAATATTTGCTTCAATGAGTTCGTTGAGAAGAATCCGCAATTTATTACCTACATCGACTAAAGTCATGCTTGCATAGTCATTACTTTTGCCTATCATTGATTATGCTGATGTCTGCTACCTGGACGCTAATGAGGAATTGATTAATAAATTGGAGCGGCTACAGAATACATGCATTCGCTTTATTTATGGACTTAAAAAATTTGATCATGTATCTGAATACCGCTCAAAGCTTAAATGGCTACCCATTCGGCACCGACGAAATAGCCACACCCTGTCCCTCCTGTATAACGTTCTTCATAATCCCAATTCCCCTCCATACCTACAATATAAATTCGAGATGTTAGGTTGCAGAGATTCTTCATCACGCCGTCTATGCTCTCAACATATACTCAAATTCCCTATCTGTCACACTAAATTTTATAGTAAATCATTTGCAGTTCAAGCTGTACGCCTATGGAACGCACTCCCTTGTGATATTAGGCAGGCAAGATCCTTGACGTTATTTAAAAAATATCTCCACCGGCATTACCTCTCGCTGTCGTAATATAACTATTGTATTGCGTTATTTCTTTTTTTTTTTTTTTTTTTTTTATCTATAATTTTTGTATTTTTTATTTTTTGTCTATTTATATTGCCACCCGGTAGTTATGAAAATAAAATGTCTCCTCAGGTTTGCCTGGAAGAGATCGCTCTAAGCGATAAGGCCGCCTAACTGTACACATATTGTAAACTGATGACTAATTTTGTATATTTTCAACGTGTGTGCAATAAAGAGTTTTTTTATTATTATTATACACACGTATAGAAGAAATTTATAAGTAAAATTTTTCAAATTTTTGTGTCAGAAAATATTGCAAGTGATTAAGTATAGATAATTAAATACAATGTGTGAAATGAGGCAGACGATGTGATGCCTTATTCCTTTGTACATAACATATATTATTAAGAAAATAAACAGTGGAGGACTCGTGGGTATCAGATAGTAAATAAATAAAATTTTAAAATATTCTAATCCAAAACAAATCAAAAATTACTTATTCAAAATAAGTGCCATGCGAAGGCACTTATGAACAATGGTATTTATTTATTCGAAGGAATATCAACAGCTTGTAATACATAATTAAAAATATAATAAACAACTTAAAGTTAATTAAAGATATTCACTAATAGACAATGAAATAGTAACAAGAAGATATTAAGTACTGAATAAAGATTAATAAGCAGAGTGAAAAGTTGCATATTACGGAACCGTGTCAAAAAATGATTATACGATCGTCTGTTTTACTGCGTTAATTGGAGTATAAAAAGATCTAGATTAGATTCTTTACTAAATTTATTATATTTACAACAACTTCGCAAAAATAATACTTTCTATAATTGGTACTTGAATGAGGCACAGATATCAACGAGCTATGAACAGTAGACGAAGCCCTTAAAGTAATTTTTGAGAGGAGATCTAGATTCTAGAAATATATGTATGGTACAAGGTATATTAAAAGTAAAAAGCTATTCTACCTATAATATCATTGCCTATGAACGTCAAAGCTATCACCGGTTCGGAAAATAAACCTGCCATCGAGAAGAACCAACAAGAAACTCCATCGAGTTTATTTTTTCATAATACATAACATAGCACAACATATTTTTATAGACATATACAGTTACATTCATTTTTGGTGGATGCACAGAGAGAGGTGTCATTTCCAGACGTCACCATCGTTCACATATTGATCCACCCTATAATAGCTTTTATGTATTAAGACCCGCTTGATATCGTACTTGAACTTACTATCTGGCAAATCGGTAATGTGTTTTGGGACTTTGTTATAAAATGTAACACTATTCAGTTTCTAGAATACTGTTCAATTGTTCGAAGACATACAAGTAAACTTTTCGGGCCATATATTTGTTTTCGTCTGTCGATAAATCTATCAAAATGTCATACCCTCTTATTAAATTCAATGTTCGTGTTGCCTGCCCTATGTAACTTTTCACACGTATTGGAAATGTATTTGGCCTTTAAATTATTTTGCCACTTTTCAAAACGTATGTATCTGTACACCGCAAGAAAAGAAAAAAATATATATTTTATTTCCAAAGGCTTACCACACACACTTCTTCAAATATATCTAAATATATAAAAATCCGGTGTCATAATGTTTGTCCGCAATAAACTTCGAAACTACTCAACCGATTTTCAGGAAACGTTGGCATTTGTATAATTAATAATTCGACCAATGGCCTCAATATTTTTTTAATATTTTTTTTTAATAGATGATTGTCAACTTTGATTATTGATATTAATTGTAAGATTCATTAGTTTCGAAAAGACGGCGTTTTAAATTAGTTTGTTGATAGAAAACTGTAGGCCCATACAAGGTGAGCCATAGAAGGTGCCACGTTTTAAATCACTATCGGATTTTAATTTCATTTTTTGTTCTTTACCCCGACATGTTTTAGGAAGGCCCAATACCCCATAATACCAAATACTTCATCATAATTTTAATTGAACATGTAATAACTGAGTCACAGCAACGCATTGCCGGGATAGCTAGTAAAATATGAATATTGTGCATGAGTGAATTGGATAGGAAAAATCACTATAATACAATAAAACTGAAATTTACAAAAATTCATTGAAAGACCTTCTATAAACGGAGACACCATTGTCTAAGAAAGAACAAAACATGACCAGCTTAAAGAATATCTAATAAGCAAACTTGCATCTCCATCTACATCTCCCTTGCATCATCATTATTACTATCTTCCACAGTTATCATTCATTTTACTAAATTTATTTGCGTAGTATAAATTATGTTAAAAGCAAGGACTTACTTTAATTAATTCTGCACAAATTCTGACACTATTGAGAATGTTATCTTATGCGTAGGAAAGATTCATGCTTTTGTATAATAACGTATATCAAACTCAAATAAGACAAAACATAACTAAAAGCTTACTAATTATAAAAGTATTTGTTTCAACGCACTAAACTCGGTAACTATCAAACTGAGTGAAATAAATCTTTCTACGTTATACTAGCCATTTATGCAAATAACTGTGTAAATATTATGCTAAATATCTACATGTTACATTCTAAGTAATAAGTATAAATTTAATGTGGACGAATCCACCTATTTATGTATATTACATTAGCATTTTGTTTAGAACGATTACTTTAATGTTCAATGACAACCTAAGATATAACAATGCTAGACATCGGAAACGTATTCCTTTAGTATTCCTTGTTCCGACATATAGGACAGTGTTGATTATAAATATGTTACCAGGTGTTCGTATCATTGACTAATAATATTGTTTAGTTACCAGTATCAAGATTATATTAAAAGATCGGCATAATTTTCATACTAGAAACAATCACAAATTGGTCATCCCATGTTTCAGGCTCAAGACCAGTATCAGTTTTTTGAGTAATATTGTTAGATTATAAATAACATTTTGAAAGCACATTAACAATTTGTACTTGAGTATAATAAACAAATAAAAAGATTACTTGAATTGTTGCCTGTTTCAAACCCGGACTCAATTCCCAAGCAACCAATTTTTTTTAAGATTCGTGAATCATATATTTGTAATGTGCTCGCAAAAAAATCAATAGCGAATATCTGTAAGAATACCTGGAAGTAAACAAAACTGAAAGAGATATTGATAATGTCTAAAATTTATTTGTATTTATACCTTATGGATTTCAGTTTTTTTAGTACAATCTTATCTAATGTAAAATTACGATGTGGTTTAATATCGTAAACATGCTAAATCTAGACTAATAATAGGATAAGTCTACTGCTAAAAACACATATAAATGCTTAAAATTAATGAAAGTAAAGGTTGTAGGTTAAACATTTTACGTATCTAACTGAAATTCGATTGCAGAAATACAATTAACACTTATATATCTTTAGCATAAATAAATAATTGTTACGTATTAAGTTCTGGTATAGGGAATATGATATGCAACACTTACTCCTCCTGTCAGTATATGACTCCTCTCTGTGGTTACACTAAAGCGATTATGACGTATAATGTATTCTAAATATTATATAATATATAGTATATATGTTAAAAAGGTAAACCAGATTGAGGTTCTTGCCGATTCTTCTCGACGACTGGGTTGTTTTCCGAACCGGTGGTAGTTTTGACATTCATAGGTGCCTTCTTAATGCCTAAATCGAATAAAGTATTTTTGATTATATTCTTCTTTAATATCAATTACAATTACAACAATGAATGACCAGTCGTGATATATAGATCAGAATGTTGGACTATGAAATAGATAGATGATAGAATCTTACATGTGCCAGAAGTGCGAATTTGTGTTGAAACCAGAATGAATAAGATTAAGAATGCATGTATCAGAGGAAGCTCGAAAATAGCATCGTCATAGAGAATTTAAGGAATAATAGAAGTATGTTATGGGCATGCTATGAGGAGAGATGAAACTCATGTAATTGGAAATGTTTTAAGTATGAAGGTGAAAGGATATAAGAGTAAAGGAAGACCGAATGAAGTATGGATAGATTGTGTAAAGAATGATATGCATATAAAAGGTGTGAATATTGAAATAATATCTTACAGAGGAGAATTCTAAATGAAACTATGCTATTCTGAACTTACTTAGGTGGAATAAGGGTAAGCAGATGATGTACGAGCATTTAACATATGCAGACTGCACGAAGGTTTATTGTTTTAAACAATATTCTTCCAATATAGATATGTCTATTGGTTTATTTTTTGCCCACACAGAGTTTCGTGGAGACATTGTGGCTTTTCTAATTGAGCAGGAGATAACAGATGTAATAGCATCACTTATTAAACAATTACTGTGGGTTCCCCTTGTAATGCGTTCTCTTGTTGAAAGTTATAAATGTAGTTGATTAAATTAACTGTATATACAATTTTAAATAAATTACGTATTAAATTCAGTGATTTTACTGGCTTTCCACTGCAGTCACAAGTTGTAATATCTAGTATACAAATGCGTAACAATTTAAAAAAAAAAAAAAACAATTGTTTTGAATTAATTTATTATAGAATAAATTAGTAATATTATAATTAAACTGTTTATTTTCAATAACTGAAACTAGAGCCTTACATGTATTTAAAACTTAATTAACTTATCAATTGTATTCAAGTAACTCAATTTAATACTGTTATGAATGCATAATTACATTTAACTAAACTGTGAGTATTTATTTAGCTGACATGAATGTTTGCAGACGACATTTGATAATTAAGAGCATTTCAAAACGTCGCATCGATGGAAGCAAAATAAAGCAGCCAAAATAGATACCTGTATACACGACAAATGTATATATAATGGTGACGACACCATTAAATATAATGATAATTTATAGGCAACATAAATAAACAATATAACGGTACCTCTTTTAGCAATCTAAAATCTAAAAACAATATTTTTGGCATTTGGCCCGCACTGTAAGTAGTAAGTAAGTTCCCAAAATATTAAATATTTAGGTAAATCGTTTTATTACATAATGATAAAAAAATATTTTCTATTTTCTACGTATTTTTTTCTCGATAATCAATAGAGTTAAAGATCTGAAAATTGATTATAATATTTTGCGCGAATACAGTTTTTATGATATATTTCATTAATCTATAGATATAAAGAAGGGTTCAAGATAAGCGTCAAGTTCTGGCTTAGAACATTGCTCACAAGTGTAATATTAGTAATTTCGATATTTGTGTAGTGTTGTGTACGTGATATTTCCGATAAATCTTATTTGAAACATCTTCACGAAGATTATAAAACATCTTTATTAAGATTACCCTACACTGCCTCTGTCATAAATACTCTTTCGCAAAACTCCCGATTTGCTATTATTTTTAATAAAGAATTTGTTCGCTGCAACTGTGCTATTAAGTTACAAAGGCGTAACACAAATAATAAGATGAAGTGTAGAGCTTGTTATAAGATTATTAAGGCTAGCGAAACGAAGTCCTGCAGTGACTGCTCAAGCGGTTACCATTACCAATACCTGGGAATAACTGCTGACAACTACGGAAAAGAATCCAAACACGCAAAATTAACTTGGAATAAGGGTGATAATACAACCACACCAATAAAATCGTCACTGTTATCTGATTCTCCTATTACGCTCCCGACTTTAAATGTTGATTCTATTGATGAGGTCAAAGAATATTTTAATAAGATGATTAACATTGCCTCTACCAAGATTGTTACCGAACTAAAGGCAATATTGTGCTCCCAAATACAATCGAAGAGTTAAAAACCAGCGTTTCTTTCGTCAGCTCTCAACACGACGATATTAGTAAAAGTTTTAATGATAAAATAAAGATAGTTGACGAATTAAAGACTAAAAACCAGCATTTACGTTCAGAACTAAATTTAATTAATTCCAAATTGGATTTCATAGAGCAGCAATCCAGATCATAGAACTTGGAGTTACAGTGTGTTCCAGAACACAAGACTGAAATTCTGCTGATAATTATTAATCGACGGGCAAAAACTGTATCATATGACCTAAAGGATTGTGATATAATGAACTATCATAGAGTTCCGAAACAAAATCAAGACTCCAGTCGCCCTAAATCCATTAGAGTAAAGTTTGCAAGTCCTTGAATATGAGATGGAATATTAGCATCAGTGAAGGGGCACATTAGAGCTCATCCTGAAAGTGGACTGAATTCCATGAATCTAGGGATCGCAGAACCGACTCAACCTTCGATCAACAATAACTATATAAAGGGTCACGTACAGATCGAAGCTAAAAGCCGTCCGCGTAAATATATACTTATGTGTAGCTATTTATTTACTAAGAAAAGGAGAAAAAAAGTTTTAAAACTGTTTAAGTTCAACCTAATTACAACCATAACAACTTGTAATAAAGTCACAAATGTTCAAAATATTATCTAATACTTACGATAAAACGAGCAAAGTAATAAACTACGCCCTTCACAAATGAAAAGATAACATAAACTACATTTAGTGTGAATTCAACCTTAACACATAATGAATAAAGTACGTTTTCCCGTTATTGTGCGTGTTTGTGTCTGCCGAGGCCAAACATTTGTATCACAAGTTTAAAATCGGTAATTTTGTTCAAAATTTGATATTATTAGTTAGTTTAAAGCTTAAAATATAACTTATTCAACATATATTTAGCGAAAGTAAGATACTCCGGCCCTTAAATTGCTTTTTCGGGTATTATTTTTGCATCTTTTGAATACACTGCGGCATGTGAAACGGGCTTACATTGGCTGTGTTTCAAACAAACTAAACAAAATAAGGACACACATTTCAAGTGAGCTCTTATTTACCGAGACGTATTTTTCGCGCCGACCCGTTATCTAGTTATTGTTGATCGAAGGACTCAACCAATCTAAGTAGCAGAATATTTATCACCAGCTAATAAAAAACTGCATGCTGCTGCTAAGGACATTGCCAAAGAAAAAAAATGAGTTTGTTTGGGTTCGTGGTGGTCGTATATTTGTACGGAAAAATAGTAATTCCAAATCTATAAGGGTTACCTCCGAAAATATAAAATCTTTGTAAACATCATACCAGTTATAATGATATGTATTTGAATTGTTAGTATGTGTCAAATTTCACAATTCGATCTATCTATCTGTTACCAAAATGTACGTGGTCTGAGGAACAAAACAGACGATTTTTATGTCAATATCTTAAATAATAATTATGATATAATAGTCTTAACGGAATCATGGCTTAACAACACAATTTTTGACCACGAGATATTTTATGCTAGATTTAGACGCGATCATAGCTTAACCATTAATGCTATTCGAAAGGATTTGGTGAGGTGTCTGATGTTAAGTCTGTCCAAATGTTAAGAGCTGTGGGTTACTTTGTGTTGTAAACTTACTTTTCTTTACCCGCAACTCGAAAAATAAGTAACTTTAAAAAAATTGTAATAAAAACAGATTTTTTTAAATTACATTTCTTCCAAACGTCTACTTAACATATTATCTATAGATTCAGCTTTTAATAAAATAACAACAAGAAAACGAGAAATTTCTACAAAATTTGACTTTAGTGACCTGTGCTACCACACCGGTGTAAGTGCGGCTGAATTATAAAAAAAATAATCAAAGATTATGTGTATTTTGTATTAGACATCTTCTCTCGCTCTGGGAGAGAATTATTTTAACAACCCAAATTTTCAGGCAATTTTTTTTATGGCAGGCATTCAGGCATATTTCTAACAAAAAAAAATGTTTAAAAAAAAGCACCCTAATGTATAACAGAATTGTTAGTATTATATCGAAATACCAGTAATGCCATCTATTAGTTTATTAAGTAGTTACTATTGTACGGTTGTATGACAAATATGTTCTGAAATAAAACTCACTCACTGTCTGTCTCACAGTACGAAACGTTGTTTGATTTATAGGTTATGGGTCCAGTCTATTTAGTAGTAGTATTTAGTAGTAGTAGTTTATTCTCAAGTAAAAGTAGTGACACATAGCAAAGTGTTGTGTTATTAAATATTTGCAAGAATGGCAACAAACTACCTAATAAATGTTCCTAAGCTAAAAGGGCGGGAGAACTACAATGAGTGGATCTTCGCAGCGGAGAATTTTCTGATCCTGGAGGATAAGTTGCACTGCATCAAGCCAGAAGCCGGGAAAATAACAGAAGCCGCAGACGACGCGAGAACCAAAGCAAAATTAATAATGACTATAGATAGTACGTTATATGTACACATCAAAGACGTGAAGACGTCGTTGGAGCTATGGAACAAATTAAAGGCATTATTTGATGATTCAGGATTTACCCGAAGAATATCTCTTTTACGTAATTTGATATCGATTCGCCTAGAAAATTGTGTATCCATGCAGTCGTACGTAACGCAAATAGTAGAAACAGGACAAAAATTAAGTGGGACCGGATTTAACATCAGTGATGAGTGGATCGGTTGCTTATTGTTAGCGGGACTTTCTGAAAAATTCATGCCTATGATAATGGCGATTGAGCATTCAGGCATACAAATCACAACGGACGCCATTAGAACAAAGCTCATGGATATGGTGGAAACGGAAGTGAGCGGTCAATCCCACGAAGTTAGTAGTGCATTCGCAAGCGGTACGCAGAAATGGCAACATAAGAAAAATAATAAATTATCTATGGCGAACGCGCAGAGATACCAATCGAACGAACGGAACGCAACGAAAACAAACTTTAATGGCGGCGCTAAAAGTCATGTCAAATGCTACCGGTGTAAACAACCCGGTCATTACAAGAATCAGTGTCCAAATAGTGATAATACTAGTACGAATGCAAAAGAAATGCAACGTAAACAAAGTAATGCGTTCAGTGCAGTTTTTCTGAGTAGCAAATTCAACAAATATGACTGGTACATTGATTCAGGTGCGAGCATGCATCTAACAGCTAATGAACAGTGGATTGAGAATGCTATATATCACAAAATGAACGATATATGTGTTGCTAACAGCGAGAGGTTGCAAGTGATATGTTCCGGAGATGTAACCATTGTAACAAAAACCGATAAATGTGAATTTGAAATACCAGTCAAGAATGTATTATGCGCTCCAGAATTAACTACCAACTTATTGTCAGTGAGCCAGTTAGTAAAATCCGGTAATACAGTTCAGTTTACGACAACTGGCTGTGAAGTTTACAATAGAAACAGCGAATTGGTGGCCACAGCTGTGTTGAATAATGGAGTGTACAAGTTGATAGTACCTGATAGTGTAAAGGCTAATTTGTCTGTATCAGGGATCACATGGCATCGCCGATTGGGCCATGTTAATAGTAAATACCTAAATAAAATGACAAGTGCTGTAGAAGGAATGAACCTCCAAGAAAAAATTGATATTGACAAGACGTCATGCACAATTTGCTGTGAAGGTAAACAGTGTCGTTTGCCATTCTCAAATGAAGGTTCAAGAAGCAAAGAATTACTGCATTTAGTTCACACTGACATATGTGGACCTATGGAGTATGAATCACTAGCAGGTTCCAGGTACTTCATATTATTTATAGATGATTTTAGTCGAATGATACATGTGTATTTCATTAAACATAAAAGTGACGCACTCAAATGCTTTTCAGAGTTTAAAGCAAAAGTTGAGAAACAAACTAATAAGAAAATAAAGATATTGAGAAGCGATAATGGGTGTGAATATTGTAACAAAGAGTTTGACTCATTTCTCAAGAAAGAAGGTATCATTCACCAAAGGAGCAATCCGTATACCCCTGAACAAAATGGGTTGTCAGAACGGAATAATCGAACAATTGTAGAAAAAGCCAGATGCTTATTATTTGATGCAAATATAGGAAAACAGTTCTGGGCAGAGGCTACCAACACTGCGGTATATTTACAAAATCGTACTGTTCTTCCTGCACTGAATGAAAAGACTCCTTATGAAGTTTGGGCTGGACGCAAACCAGATGTAAGTCACTTGCGAATATTTGGAAGCAAAGTCATGGTTCATGTGACTAAAGAGAAACGCCAGAAATGGGACAGAAAGTCAGAGGAGCACATACTGGTAGGCTACCCAGATGATATTAAAGGTTATCGAATATATAATCCTAGAACAAAATGTGTGACAACAACAGGACAAAAATTAAGTGGGACTGGATTTAACATCAGTGATGAGTGGATCGGTTGCTTATTGTTAGCGGGACTTTCTGAAAAATTTATGCCTATGATAATGGCGATTGAGCATTCAGGCATACAAATCACAACGGACGCCATTAGAACAAAGCTCATGGATATGGTGGAAACGGAAGTGAGCGGTCAATCTTTTCAGTAATCCGCGATAGTTTCTACCACCAACTCGGCTACCATCGCTTCACACATTATACACCTTAAGTAATGTAATTACAATGCTTGCGTCATGTTGCAACACAGCAACGAACATAAGCACAATAGGCTCCTAAGAATTGAAGAATTTTTTTTATAATATTGGTGGCAGACGAACATACGGGTCACCTGATGGTAAGTGATCACGGCCGCCCATGGACAATTGCGACACGAGAGGAAACACAGATGCGTTGCCGGCCCTTAAGAAAGGAGTAGGCTCGTTTCTTGAAAGTTTTCTTACTTTGCCACGGATCCCATAATCAGAACCTAACCAAACTCTCATCAAACTACCCTTGAAGTACATCCTTTTCAATAAAATCATCGAAACCGGTTAACGTAATATTGAGTTATTCGTCTATTTGTCGTGTACATACTTAATGCAAATTTATGGACTAAAGCAATCCTCAAGGGCCTGGTACAAGAAAGTTGATGAATGTCTTATTGGCAACGGTTATAAACGCTCCAAACTAGAACCATGTTTGTACACTAAAATTAAGGATAAAAAGAGAACCATAATAACATTGTATGTCGATGATTTTTTTGTGTTTACAAATGATGATTTTGAATGTAATAATTTAAAAAAGGTATTGTCTTCAAAGTTTAAGGTAAAAGATTTAGGGCAAGTTAAAAATTGTTTAGGAATGACTGTAAATATTGATAAAATTAGTGGCACTGTTACATTGAGCCAAGAAAATTATATTAATCAGTTATTGAATAGATTCAACATGACAAATTGTAAGCTAGCTGATACACCTTTAGAGTCGAAATTGAATATTAATTTAGGAAATAAAAATTGTGATAGTCAAATACCTTATCAGAAACTAATAGGTGGGCTCATGTATTTGGCAGTATTAACCAGGCCTGATATAGCATATTCAGTAAGTTACCTTAGTCAATTTAACAATTGTTATGATAATGTAACTTGGGCTTATGCAAAAAGAATCTTAAAATATTTAAAAAAGACTACATATTATGGGTTAAAATATACAAAATGTGGTAATGATAAATTAGAAGGGTATGTTGATGCAGATTGGGGAAACAATATTATTGACAGACGGTCTTACACAGGTATGTGTTTCAAATTAGCTGGTAGTATAGTGTCATGGGAGGCTAAAAAACAGAAAACAGTTGCTCACTCAAGCACAGAATCTCCATATCTGGGCATAGCAGATCCTCGCAGGGAAGCAATTTATTTGCAT
>MU159019.1:132638-163626 GCA_015888305.1 Antheraea pernyi
TATAAATTAAACAACATTTCTTACTGTGAGACAGACAGTGAGTGAGTTTTATTTCAGAACATATTTGTCATACAACCGTACAATAGTAACTACTTAATAAACTAATAGATGGCATTACTGGTATTTTAATATAATACTAACACCCCCACTTATCAAAATAACATAGACACCCACAATATTTTACCCAAAACTTTAAATTAAACAAAATAATTATATTGCTTCTACATTCTGTATTCCTAATAACTGCAAAAAATAATAATGCTTGGTATTACCCAAACCTTTAGTGAACAGGTCTGCTGGCATTTCAGCTGTTTCTAAATATCTTAGTTCAATAATTTTATCAGCGATACAGTCTTTACAAAAATGGTAGCGAATATCAATATGCTTGGTTCTCTTATTAAAAAGGATCTTGCCTGCCTAATATCACAAGGGAGTGCGTTCCATAGGCGTACAGCTTGAACCGCAAATGATTTACTATAAAATTTAGTGTGACAGATAGGGAATTTGAGTATATGTTGAGAGCATAGACGGCGTGATGAAGAATCTCTGCAACCTAACATCTCGAATTTATATTGTAGGTATGGAGGGGAATTGGGATTATGAAGAACGTTATACAGGAGGGACAGGGTGTGGCTATTTCGTCGGTGCCGAATGGGTAGCCATTTAAGCTTTGGGCGGTATTCAGATACATGATCAAATTTTTTAAGTCTATAAATAAAGCGAATGCATGTATTCTGTAGCCGCTCCAATTTATTAATCAATTCCTCATTAGCGTCCAGGTAGCAGACATCAGCATAATCAATGATAGGCAAAAGTAATGACTCCTCAAGCATGACTTTAGTCGATGTAGGTAATAAATTGCGGATTCTTCTCAACGAACTCATTGAAGCAAATATTTTTCTACTGACTTCACTCACATGATTTTTCCAAGATAGATTGTTATCAAAGATTACACCTAGATTTTTGGCTGTGGTGGAAGAGGGAATTGTAACATTATTTAAGCAGATGGGTGCTAAAGAGTTCCAGTCTATCTTGTGCAATTGCCTTCTACTACCAATGAGTAAGCATTGGGATTTGTTGGGATTAAGAGACAGTCCGTGGGATTCAGCCCAGTGTCCCACCTTATGTAGATCCGAATTCATGACATCTATTGCATTAGATAAATCAATCACTGGTGTTTGGTAATAAATCTGCAGATCGTCCGCATATAAGTGAAAAGAAGAGGAGAGAGAATTAGTTATAGAATTAATAAAAATTGAAAAAACAGGGGTGAGAGTACACCTCCTTGTGGAACACCAGTGGTAATTTCGCACCACTGTGAATATTTGTAGTCAATTTCAATTTCAAGTAGCTAAGAAACCAACCTACAACAGAAGGTGCCAAATTTATAGTATCAAGTAATGCTAGAAGGACGTCATAATCAACAGTATTAAAAGCATTGCTAAAATCAAGAAGGGTAATTATCGTCACCTTTTGGTTTTCGTCAGGGCTGACGTATGTCATCAGAGACTTTTACTAGCGCCGTTATAGTGCTATGACCAGAACGAAAACCTGATTGCAACGAATTTAAAATATCATTAATGAGCAAAAATGATGAGAGTTGTTTATGAACAAGTCGTTCTAATGCTTTGATAAAAAAGGAAGTATGGAAACAGGTCTGTATTGGGAAAAGTCAGCAGGATTACTACACTTGGGAAGCGGTACAACGGTAGCTTATTTCCAGATAGCTGGAAAAGTAGAAGAGAATAAAGACGTATTGAAAATAAATGTGATAGTAGGTATGACAATATTTAAAATTGGAAAAATACTTAGCACATAATATTTTTTTAAACAACCTGTATTTGTGGGAGTTGTTGCACAGACGCAAATAGCTAACATTTTGATTGAGTACCTTAAGAGCTCATCCAAGCTGTGAATACCCGTCAGACGAACAGCGAAAAAAAAGCAAGCGGTTCGCTAATCGCTTCTCGATGTGGTCAATAAATAACATACGCTAACTTGACTGTCGACGTTTATTTTACCTACCTAAATCAATACCTACAAATCTATTAGATTCCCGAAGCTACAAAACAAAAAAAAATAGGTAGTCACATTTCATTTATTTTACATAGACTTAATTAATTATAATAAATCGAGGCGAGTAATTATTAAGTTTTTTACAGTGAAACTTTTTTCCATTGCCTTAAATTTTTTCGTCCATCTCTTGCATGTCGCATTACAGCCGCCTACGGAGTAGGAGTAAATTGAAAGGCACTCGGCAGATCAGCCAAAGTCAACAAGGCGGCGCCCATGACACGATTTAAAAAGATTCATTGATTTAAATAAATATTATGCTCGGTTTCTAACATGCATCTATCATCAGAATGAATGTATTTATTATATATTCCGTACTCTAATACGTAGATTATAATAAAAATTTATAGTGGGATATCTTGTCTACTATTAACTTCTCATTATTATTCCTATTCTCCAATTATTAAGTTGAGATTAAAGACGCTATTTTAATACCCTAAATAGAATTCCCGAAAATTTTCAGCTAAATGCCTGCGATGCGGAAAAAAATTCACTCACATAATAGTTTCATAAAACCACACATTAAAAAAATATATATATTTCAAAATATAATATTACAGTGTTCATTAAGATCTATTTCACTACGAGCTTAACCTTTATATTTTATATATTTGTACATACTTACAACGATCAGTAAGCTACATTACGAAATCATTTTAACCTTGGCATCAGCGTCTATATCTGCTTTATCATCTATAAATTTACCGTAATTAAAGTAATCTTCAATCTCTTGTAACGTTCTGTCTTTGGTTTCTGGTAACATAAAGTAGAGTATCACCAAACATATGCCCATAATTAATCCATATAGACCAAAGGTGCCATAGACTTTAATGCTGACAAGTAAAGGTGGAGTTATTTGTAAGCCAACCATTATACATAGTGATAACACAATTCCTGATACAGCTGCCCCGGCACCCCTGTGCTCTAGAGGATATACTTCGCCTAATAACGCAAGAGGAATTGGAGTACAACCCAAGTTAACCAATATGAAGTACAAGATAAACATCGCAATGGCTATTAATGATGAATATTTTGTTATTACACCCCTTGACATTAAAAAGAGGTACATACAAACTGACATTAACACAAAGAATGCTGCAATACCAGTAGAGAAAAGTAACGTTCGCCGTTTCATCATTTTAACTAATATTGATGAAGATAGAGCACTTGTAGTGATAATAATATCTATACAAAGTGTATAATAGAAAGATTGGGATGTATTCCCTGTTATTTCTCCTATTATCTGTAACGCGTAAGCTGGGAATATATGTCTTCCGCACATCTCTAAAAGGATAGCGCCAACTACAACGATTGTAAGAGGCTTTACGAAATCTTTTCTAGTAAACTTTTTGAAAAATTCAAGCACTTTTCCCATAAAAGTCAGTTTTGTTTTTGTCATTGACGATATTTCCATTTGAGCTTTGATGACTGCTTCCAACTCCCTAAACGAAGATTCACTCTTCCCTCGTAGCCAATAAAACGACTTTTCACTCATTTCAAACTGTTGCTTAGAGGCTAACCAAGCAGGACTTTCAGGCCATGTGTAAATTATAATTAAAGATAAGATATAGGGCACTACTGCTTGAATAGCAACAGTTCGCCAGTCATAAAAATGACCTAGTATATGAACAAGCATACTTCCTAAATAGACTGAAGCAGTCTTTAGGTTTAAAAACATTCCTCGGTAAATTGGACTGCTGTATTCACCAATGACGATAGCTCCCAAAGAAACCGTAGCTCCAGCTGTCATCCCACCTAAAATTCTACCAATCATCAAGACTGGAATACCACTGGCAAAGTATACACATATCCAGCCGACTAGGCCGGGTAAAACGACTAGAGCGTGTGCTATCTTCCTTCCATATAAGTCCATAAGAACTGAAGACATGAAGAATCCTGGTATACCAGCTATACCGACAGATGATGCTGTAAAAAGAGAAAATAATATTTTTTTAATAATTATTATCAAGTCATTAATTTCTTGTTTCAACTAATTACGCTTCTTGGCAAATAACGAACCTAGGGCTTATTGTGTCGGCAATTTCATTTGAGAACCAGTTTAATTTCTAGTTTTCTTAAATATAATTTGGGTAAGTTTTGCAACACCGTAAGATTCAGTGCAAAACCTCGTTACTCGCGTAAAGTAGCCCTGGTTCCCGATTTCAGACTTGCTAGTACTTAGTACCACACGGATTCCCAACATGTTAACTTAATCTTTAGGATTCTTCTATGACATACTAAGTATAAAATTTCAAGAGTTTTAAGGAATTTGATAGCATTTATTCAAGGTATGTTGCAATTAGACAGCATTAAGTAGTATTTAGCCTCGAAGTATTATGGCAAAACTCAGTAATACTTGATAAAAGTGTAGTTCGTAGATGTTTTTTTCAATTATTTTCCTTCGTACAAATATATACGGAATAAGCAATATAATAGTGGAGAGCAATTTGCTACGAGTTACAAAGCAATGTCACAAAGATTTGTCAGTTAAAATTTAAGAGTAAGTCAGTCGTGGCAATTTCAAAGTTCGTTAAACGCCTTGAGATTAATAATCACATACTTTAGGAAATTATCAAATGGTTAATAAAAAGAAAATTTTCTATAAGAATAAAATTTACTAAATTTAGTGTTTACATTGAAGTAATAATTAATGTGAGTACGTATCTATGTTATGGAAGTTATGGTTGTGTTAATTTAAAAAGTTCAACTTACATAGCCAAGAAGCAGCACGTAGGTCAGTTTTGATAGGTGATTCTGGTGATGTAAGAGCTGGAAGGAGACTGGTTGAATAACTCAAGAGCATACCCTGTCCCATCATATTGATCAACACCGCCGAAACCGTCCATGCCTGGAATTTGTATAGAATATATTATTTAAATAGCACCATGCTTAACCAGAAGACATATTTATCATTGCTTAGGTTGATCGTGTCCAAACTTCAAAATTAACTTTAACAGCATAGAATTGATACAAGCGAATATCAATTAGAAACAGTATTAGGTAATCCATAGGTAGTCAAATTATTTACCAATACGTTTTGCGATCACAAAAAAATTGAAAAAAGAAAAGTTTCGTTTCGAATTAAGACATTCTAGATGATTCTAGAATTATTTTGAAAATCATCTATCAATCAAAATCATTATCACCAAATTATTATATATATATTTTTTTATGTCATAAGTGGCAAACGAACATTTGGGTCGCCTGATTTTAAGCGATCACCACCGTCCATGGACACCAACAACACCAGAGGAGTCGCAAGTGCGTTGCGTTGCGTTGGGGGGAAAGGTTAGGGGAGGGAGAGGGAGAGGGGAGGGGTGGTGGGTAAATATGGGTAAATAATATATCATTATTTATGAAGTTGAGTTCGTATCTACATGCAACAAAACTCTCCCTTTATCTAACTTACTGTTGTTCTTACTCGGGTAATGGGCATTCACTCATATTCCTTCAAATACTCAAGATAACTGACAAGAACAAGAAGGAATAAATAAGTGCTTAAAGCTGAACCCTGGTGTAAACCTACAGCCACATTGAATTTATCGGTAACTCCAACTTCGGACCTAACGTGTGTTTGGCTTGACTGTACATACAACGAATAAGTTGTAGGTATTTCTCAGATACTCTTTTCTTTTTCAGTGCCCACCACAGAACATCTCGGGGTACTCGATCATATGCCTTTCTCAGATCAACAAACACCATATGCAAATTCTTGTGTACATGTTTGTATTTTTCACACAGTTGCCGAAGTGCGAAAATGGCATCTGTTATCGCAACATCCAGACATAAACCTAATTTTGAGTCACTTCAGTCTCATCTCTTATTCGTCTCGCTATCAATCTTTCCCAAACCTTTATACTGTGTGACATCACCCTTATTCTTAAAGATAGGCACTATTACGCTATCGCGCCATTCATTTGGGATCGCTTCATCTAGTAACATTTTATTAAAAAATAAAGTCAGCCACATCCATCATCATCTGCTTTTAATAATGTTCATACCTCATCGGTATGCCATCAGGCCCAACGGCTTTTCCGTTTTTCATACCTTTCACAGCTTTTCTTACATCATCCTCACTTATTTCTTGTACAACTCCTAAATTTTTGACGGTACGGTGTCTAACCCTCCGGTCCTATCATTTTCTTCATTCTTCAGTCTTTCAAAATATTTATTCCAACAACTCTTCATGTCCTCATCATTCATCTAAACGTTTCCTCCATCGTCTTTTATATATTTAACGTGTGTAATATCTCTTGTATTATTTTCTCTTACTTTTGCTAGTCAATACAAATATATTTGTGTTTGTGAGCGCTCTAGTGATTGGTACAAATCATCTTGTACTTTAGCTCTAGCAATAGCAACTGCTCTTTTTGCATTTCTTCTGTATTCTACATACATTATTCTCTTATTTTCTTTAATCGTACTATCTTGGTCTTCAATACATTTTCATTCATTGAAAGCCTTGTCCTTTTCTTTCAAAGCCTTTTGTACCTCTTCGTTCCACCACCAAGTATCCTTTTCTATCTTTCCTCTTCCTTACCTCATTACACCAAAAACATCCTTTGCTACGTTCCTTACATATGTTGCCATTTAATTCCAACATTCATTAACAGTTTTCGCTTCCATATTTTCCATTTCTATCATTTTATTAACAATTTTGTTCTAAATTCTTTTGCATACTCAGTTTTCTCTATTAGATACAATTTAATTTTGGGTGGGTGGGGGACTCGATTGATTTTCGGCCAGTTTTAATTGTATTTTTAAATCTAACACTAATAGACGATGTTGAGTAACTATATAGATAATAGAGTAGATAATATCATGGGCATGTCATGAGGACAGTTGAAGACTATATAACTAGAAAAGCTTTGAGTATGACGGTCGATGGATATAAGAGTAGAGGAAGACCGAAAAAGGTATGAATGTATTGTGTGAAAAAATGATATGTGTGTAAAAAGTGTGAACACTGAGACGACATCTAATAGGCGAGCGTGGAAAAGGAAAACATGTTGTGCCGACCCTACTTAGGTGGGATAAGGGTAAAAAGATGATGATGACTCAAGATAACTGACGATATATTATAAAATGGAATTTCAATACCTGAATCTGTTTGAATAAAGTTCATAATAACTCACACAAAGAGGCTTTGGCTGTAATAATACTATTATTTGTATAGAATTATTGAATTAATTTACAGTGTATCTAGACATACTAGCAAAGGCACCGATTTTAACCTTGAAAAGTTGTTTTTCCATGGACATTATTCGTATAAGCGGGATAGAGAGACTAGTTTCTTGACATTTCCTGGATTTACAGTATGGTATCAAGGTAAGAATTCTAAGAATGCTTGAGATTTGCGATACAAGTATTCGTATAAGTTAAAATACCCTTGCCAAAGCGCATCAACGTTTTTATTTTTTCTCCAGATTTTTAATTTTACTTATTTTGAACTTATCAATGTATTCGTTTGGAAAATATAGTTTATATACATTTTATGAAATCTCAACCTAAGACTAGGTAGGCTATAAACAATTCCAGTTCCACTTAAATCCTTGCAATAGCTTTTATATAAACATAGAAACAAACAAACATATATTGTACACATTAATACTTTATCTTTTATATAACTAGCAACAGAGTACAGGGGACCGTGTTTAGGATATACATATAAACAACAGTTATCAAGTTTTTATCTGTAAATTATTGCTTTATTTCTTAGCTTAGCTTTATTTCTTGTGTTTATATTTCGGCTTACACGGTAACAATTATCTAAAAGTTATTAAGGAACTCCGTAAAAATAACTATATAAATAATAAACAAAAATAGATAAACAAACAAATTTTTGAAAGGTAAATATGTAGATTCTGTGAGTTAACCTGCATAAAGTCCCTTTATACATTCTTCATGTTTCCAAAAATTAAGAATCATTAACACGGTCAACGATTATAATAGTAAAAGAGGCTGTTGAATAGTGGGAATAGCATGTTTCCGAGATCACCACGAAGGAGCGGCATATATTTATTGAAAATTGATTTATTCTTTAAAAAAGTGCAATGGGGCTAACGGATAATATTTGAGAAACAATAAGTACATTTGTGACCAGTCATAGTCCTTGTTTCTTATTCATATCGGAATATTTTCATGCACCCCACGTATATTAAAAAGTATGAATTTTTGAGTACCTGTTTAAAAAACGGAGATACCATCTCTTCCACGTGTTAATCAAATGAGCACTGATGCAGTTTTGAATAACAATATCGCAATAATGGATAAGAAAGTTAACAATCATTTTATTGCCCTTGAATAAACTTTATGATATCTCACCTTTATTTGAATCAATCTATGTGTATTCAAATTGTATAATAAACCTGAGTATTCGTTGCTGGAAACCTTTATAAATTAAGATGTAGCATAATGTTAGCTCATTTTCTAATGCCCGCTTGGCTAGATACCATTTGCAGTTGAAAATCTGTCGCAAAGAACCTTTACACGAAAGTTTGGGTAGCTGCACTTAAAATCCAGGCTACATCTTTGCTTAACACCAAATGAGATTGTGGTCAAATACAAAACACAAGAGTAATGAATTCAATAGAAATTTTACTACGACGACGTAAAACTACCAGTTTACTTAAAATACTGGCGCGACACTGCATGATAATATTAGTATTAAGGAATTTAACTACATATATGTCGGGGGAAATACTATTGACCTGTACTGACTGTGGTGACTGTGGATTTCTCTGTCCACAGTGTAGTTTTTTTTTTGCGCAGTTCTTACGATCAAGTATAATGCATTATGCAGTGAATTTGTTGCAATAGAGGAAATCTTACTTCCTCGAATACTGTATTTACTAAGCAAATACACAAGAGCAATGTTTTATTAATGAATTAGAGAATTATCTAAAAACAACGTGTTGTATAAAATTGTAAACAGTTAACAAAATAAACAGGCCACGATAAGGCCGATTGTTGTTATCATGCTTAATATTTACGCATGATTATATATTGTAAATGCGGCTTAAGTAAACCTATGATAATATGTTTGCTCGTTTCTTTGTGTGATTAGGATATGATACTTTTGTTAATTTTTGCGTGCCGGCTGTGAGACATTAAGTGTGCGTCTTGGGTTTTTCTATATCAATGCCGGGGCATGAGACATTCGCTATAAGACGCTGGAGTATTAGTGCGTCGCTAATTTGAGAAGATTGTATAGAAGAGAATTAAAAATCTGAACCCGATTGTGTTGACTTGTAAACGCCTTGGTAATTAATTTACTAATCCTTCTTTTTTTCGACTTGACTAACTTAGGGCTTAGCTTAGGTCACTCAACCGCTCTCAATCCTCATTCTCAATATGATTGTAAGCGAGACCGGGTGGAACTCCGTCGCTTCCTACTGTGAGACAGTAATGCTCGCTAAGGCGGCGGTGGAGAGAGAGAGAGAGGGAACAGACCACTCGGCTTCCCTCCCGCAGTCGACGAACCACACGGTGGTGACGGGTCGGAGGCGACCTTCGGCCGCCGTAATGAAGGCTGCTACGGGCAATTAACACGGACATGTTTCTCGTCCCGGCAACTCTAACACAGGCCCACGTGGTTGAGGCGTATAAGTGTTCATTGGACTTCCCATCAATTCGTTAGGGAGGGCCAAGGTCTTCCCTCTTCAGGCCACAAGTCGCAGTCCTGAAGAGGTGACAACACCAGCCGGGTCGGATAGAAGCATGGTAGAGGCCGTTCCTGCCAAAAAAAAAGTCACTCATTTAGGAGTATAAAAAAAAACACGCGTAAAAGGTTACGAGTAGAAGTTTTCAAACTATAAATCTACCAACAATATTGTAGTAATAAAAGTAAAACCAAGAAATGACAATGACAATGTAACAATTAAATAATAGGAACAATAAGTTACGATAATAACAATTCCTCGCTTTATATGTGTATTTTGCTGGCAAGGTTATATGCTACCTGCATTTGATTGCTACCAGGTTGACAATCATGAGAGATCTTGACTTATGAAATATCTTTTTTTACCGTGGTTTGTTGTAGAACACACATACAACTGTTGCAATGGGTATATATGTGTGTCTTTATAAATCTGTACCTGATTGCACCAGGTCTGGCGATCTGGCGTGGTGATGGACTCATCAAAGTGACCCTTTCTTGTATGTTGCTTCCAATTTGTCTTCGATAGATTATCGGTTTTACAGAGGTCGTCTTTTTTGGAATATATTATAAATAGGGCCGTCATTTTGCTGTTTATCTATTGTATTATTCATATGTAATGAACTAGCTTACGCTCACAGCTTTACTTGCAGTAATGTATATTTGATATATCCCTCAGTACTTTTTTGCTGGATTAAAGTTACCCTATATTCTTTTCTGTACCTCTAACAATGTGTATGTTTATGTGTAGTTTTATGACGATCAATAATAAACAAACTCGCAGTCACATTTATATGTCTTAGTAACTATAACAATAACTTTAATTGTTTTTCTTGTCTTCTTTGGTACTGATTCTATATGCCTTTCTTGAAATAAATTGAGTGTCTAATGAGAGCTCATTAGGGTATTAGCCCCCAATGGAGAACTAGAAAGGAGTCTACTATCATGTAACGGTTTCATGCCTATAATTTATTTACTAATAACTCTTAAATAATTAAGATTTTGTTCTCATTCCATTACGCCGTACAATTATTTAAAAAAGGCTCATGCCGTGAATAATGATAGCAATTGAGTGAAGTTAGAAGCGGTCTTTCAAAAGTTCACGCGTGGAAGCTATATTCTTAGTCACAATATGACTGTGCAAGTACATAATGCCTTATTTATACATTAAGTACAGTGTATGAGTAACGTCCCAAACATTAAGCCCAACTAGATACACGTTTCTTGCGCACGTTAAATCCTATAGATGTATATGTATTTTTAATGTCGTTCCTTCGTTTCATAAAGTTTCAAATTACAATGGATTAAAGAGGTTTCCATATCAATAATGTACATAGAGAATGTTTACAAGATATCCATTTTATTCTAAGGCAACTCTCTATTACAACAAATAATAACAAACACGTGCTGAAACATAAATTATAATGTAGTAGGCACTATGAAATTACAATTTATGATTTACATAAACGAACAGAATTGATTAAAGAAAAAAGTGGTCATTTAATTATTATTATAATATAATAAATACATTTTTTTTTTATGTTTTCACCATCTACATTGACATGACATTTTATTTGCATTTATTTTTCTATTATAGTTTTAATATTTTATATTATAATAATGGTTTTTTTTCGAACTGACTTTGCTATTGACCTCGCAAGGTCTTAACAGCTTCACCGGACTACTAAGGCGAGCGCTTAAGGCACTCAGCCGATTTTATTTGACAACTAGCTCAAGGGTGCACGGCACACCTCGGCTTGGGCTGTTGCCTGAATACCACATAAATTAAAAGGGAACTCGAGTACATTAATTATCGAGCCACAAACAATCCTTCAAAGAGCCCCATGTGACTCGCGAGCCGCAGGTTGGCCACCCTCTATTTTTTTATTAAAGTGGGGAAGTTCATTATGGGTACGCCACCCTCCTGGGGGAGAGAGTGGGTTATGTCCGACTCCCACGGACTAAAACCCCACGGTGTACCGACAGACCGTATTGTTGCAAGGTGGCAAGGAATCGTCCTACGCTAATCACCTTGGATAGCCGCGGCAACGGTGCGCCCGGCGGAAGGAGGATCACCTGGCTCCTACATAATAGGGAGACAGACTAGGTACACACCAGCTGCCTACTCGCGTCAGCTAGACCTGTGCAATGAGGAGATAGGCCCCCCGGCCTATCCCCTCTGGTCCGGCTACGGTGGCGGGAAGGGGCACTTAGAGGATCCACCTGACGGCGGCAGACTTTCCGACTTTGATTATTTACATACAGTGTTACTTTTTGTTTACACTCGTACATTATATATGAAAATTTGACTATTTAGGGATAAATTCTATAAACACATAACTTTATTATGTATTATTCTTAGATCTTTAAGTCGCATTAGCTTCAGACATTGAGTCAGGTATATTAGAGATGACACATGCATGTCCGTCGCTCCGGGCAGTTAAACTGCACAGGTCCATGTGGTGGAGGTGCATTATGCTGATGCTCCCACAGTTCGTTAGGGGGAGTAACACCCATCGACCGCCCTCCCCATCTCCTCCTCCGTTATTGGAGGGGGCGGCCCGTCGAGCACCTCCTCGACTGCCTCCCGAGGCGGAGGTATGGGAGGAGCCGGTAGTATCGGAGGGTCGGGAAATAATTCTCCCACGACCTTCGCTATCACCTCCGGCCGGAGGGTCTCCGTCACCGGGGCGGCCAGGATCGCAACTTCTTGCGCACGATCCTGTACGGGCGCCCCCAAGGATCCCCCTCCAGTGATTTGGAGCCGCTCCTCCCATGCTGCTTCTTTCTCCCGGCTGATAGCAGCCTGCAGGGTCTTTCTACACTCCCTGTAGCTGCCATACAGCCAGGCCTTTACCTCCGGGCCGCGGAGCAGGCCGCTCGGAGATCGGCGATCTCCGGCGACCACCAGTACACCGCCCGTTTGTCTGGGCGGTCTACGCTCCGCGGCATCGACGCGTCGCAAACCTCCGTGAGGGCTGCACGGAGGCGGGCTGCAGACGCGTCGACATCAGCCCCTGCGGGGGGAGGCATGGCCCAGGCCTGGACGGTGGCCGCCTCTTCCGCTGAATCACGGTTGAGGTGGCTCATCGCCCAACAGGGCAACTTCGCGCCCCTCGGGGGTGAGTGCCAATTCCTACTTGGGAGGTGGAGACCTCGAACTTGATGTAGCGATGGTCCGATAAGGTGTCCACCTCCTCAAGCACCCTCCACCTCCGGACACGGCGTGCGACAGAGGGGGTAGTGAACGAGACGTCTATCACAGACTCCCCGTTCCATCGCACGCACGTGATTGAGGAGGGATAGCCCCAATTCGGCTGCCCACTCGTCAACGTCCATACCCCTCAGGTCCGTGACTGCCGCTCACAAATTTCATCAAAATCTGTCCAGCCGCTTAGGACGAGTTCAGTCACATACACGCGGCCAGAAGAATATATAATAAAGATATAATAGTAAGAAGACGATGTGTTAGATGAAATGTTATAAAATAGTTTTCAGGCGTTTCTATTGCTGACGATAGCAAAAACCTATGAGATAGGTCAAAATAAAAGATCTACAAACAAATATACAAAGAACGACGGATAAGTTGAGGATGATTTGCAATTATAATTTTTGATCTCTGCAATACTATAAAATTTACATTATTAGGAAGATATTTTAACCAATATAATATTAATCCTTATCCTAGTAAATATATGTGATACGTTCGGCATTTCCTTTTGATACAAATTGTCTTTTATAACATATCATTAAAATTAATATCATTGTAGATATCACATATTTAAAATCATATGCAAAAAAAGAAAATTTGTGTGTAAATATATTTAGACGACTTTGTTGATATAATAGCGGCATGCCTATAATGGCCGTCTTGATGTTTTGTCCCTCGCGAAGTTTCGAATAAATTAATACCTATGTTTGAAGGAGCGAGTTGCTATTCTTTATAGTCAATAGTGACGTGCAATTGGCTCTAAAAGCTTATCGATATTTTATTTGTGTCCAAATATAATGTAGTAAACTGATTTCTAAATTATATATCTTACTGTTACTATATCTACTACATAATACGGTCCCGTGAAAAAATGTCTTATTATTAATTATTAATAGACTTATTCGACAGCTCGACGTTAATAATTTTCAAAGTACGATATTATATGTATATATACTACTAGATGACCCGTGCAACTTCGTCTGCGCCAAATCGGTTATCACCGGTTTCAATTGTATTTTTTAACGCGAAAAATTTTAATAAACCTAAAACCCGATTGCAGCCACACCTATGGTTTTCAATTGTGAATCCAAACTATCAAGGTACTCACTCAAACATATGCCCAGATGGTATGTGAGAAATCTTTAAAATAAGCCTACAACCCGTTCGTAGCATCATTTACCGGGTTCAATTAAAATAAAAACCAACCCGCATATATCGGCGGTAATGTAAAAAAGAAGCTTTAGAGGTCTACGGACCCTCAGCTTCTAACGAAGTTCCTTTCCCTTTTTTGTAAATGTTTACTATACAGTCAGTATAGTTTACATTATAGAATATCAAGTAGATAGAGTTAAGTTGTAAATTAATCAATAAAATATATTCATAAAATAAATAATGATAAATGAAACATTGAATGAACTATTTTCAACTTGTATTAAAACTTTTTCACACTCCATTGTATTGAAGAAAAATATAAATATTAAAAAGATATGAGCACGACGCGTCAACTGTCACTTGCCTGTAACTATTCGTCTAAGATCTAGCAACGGTTTCAACGACGAATTTCAATAAGCCAGTTTTTTATATATCTTTATGTTCTTCCGAACAGCGTGCGGGCTACCTGTTTGCCGGTAAACGTTGCGTTTTATTAGTGCATATGGCACCTTTACAGGCAAAAATATTTAATGTAATTTTTGAATGTTTTGTTATTCACTAACTTTGAAACGCTACTAAAACATGAAATTATTATTGCCAGACATTTTTGTTATTAACAATACTATGCCCGATGCTATTTTCCGTAAATAAAATAAGTATGTTCAAACCATGTAATTTTAATATTATTTTATTTAGACATAAAAGAGGGTAAATTATCCAAACTATCAAGGTACTCACTCAAACATATGCCCAGATGGTATGTGAGAAATCTTTAAAATAAGCCTACAACCCGTTCGTAGCATCATTTACCGGGTTCAATTAAAATAAAAACCAACCCGCATATATCGGCGGTAATGTAAAAAAGAAGCTTTAGAGGTCTACGGACCCTCAGCTTCTAACGAAGTTCCTTTCCCTTTTTTGTAAATGTTTACTATACAGTCAGTATAGTTTACATTATAGAATATCAAGTAGATAGAGTTAAGTTGTAAATTAATCAATAAAATATATTCATAAAATAAATAATGATAAATGAAACATTGAATGAACTATTTTCAACTTGTATTAAAACTTTTTCACACTCCATTGTATTGAAGAAAAATATAAATATTAAAAAGATATGAGCACGACGCGTCAACTGTCACTTGCCTGTAACTATTCGTCTAAGATCTAGCAACGGTTTCAACGACGAATTTCAATAAGCCAGTTTTTTATATATCTTTATGTTCTTCCGAACAGCGTGCGGGCTACCTGTTTGCCGGTAAACGTTGCGTTTTATTAGTGCATATGGCACCTTTACAGGCAAAAATATTTAATGTAATTTTTGAATGTTTTGTTATTCACTAACTTTGAAACGCTACTAAAACATGAAATTATTATTGCCAGACATTTTTGTTATTAACAATACTATGCCCGATGCTATTTTCCGTAAATAAAATAAGTATGTTCAAACCATGTAATTTTAATATTATTTTATTTAGACATAAAAGAGGGTAAATTATAATAAAAATACTATGTATAGAATAACTTAGATATATCTATAGTTTAGCGCAACATTGGCTGTATGATAAACAAAGCGATTGTGGAAGCGCCTGGTATAGACGCATGTATTCAAGATGGTGTCAGTCCCAAGTCATATGCCTACGTTTATTATTGGTTTCATTGTTTACGGTGAAATCTCAATATCATAATGGTTAACAAAATAAAATATGTTCATTACAATGGAAAAAATAATGGTTTGAAACGAATTATTTTATTTATAAAGAATATCATCGCGCACATTATCTTCTTTGTCTGGCAGTGATAAATTCATGTTTTAATAGCGTTTAAAAGTTACTGAAAAAAAATGTTCCTAAAATTATTTATAAATCAAAATTTTGACCTGTAAAGGTGTGATGGGCATTAAAAAAACACAACGTTAACCGGCTACCAGGTATCCTGAATCCTGTTCGGAAGGGCATATTATATCTTCATATTAAAGAACCAGCTTTTCGTTCTTCCAACGTTGCTGGCTCTTGTACATGTCTAGTTACATTTACTACAAATTTTTGACTTTCGTTTTTCTGGAGAACCCCTTGCGTTATATGGGACAAAAGTATCCTAGATGTAACCTTGTAATATTAGTTATCACTATGTCAAGTTTCGTCAAAATAGGTTCAGTACTTTCAGAGTGAGACGTGTTCACAGGGACAGACAGATGGACAAAACTCGTAAAAGGATTATTTTTGGCTTCTATATCTATAACAAAGTCTACCCGGATCAAAATTTAAAAAAAAAAAATAATGTACAGATTTGGCTTTGTTACAGTTTTATTATAGTATAGATATAATCTATGTGATTATATATAGGATCGCTGGCCAGCACATCTACAACCTTCAGCAACTTCGCATCAATGCTTAATGCAAAGTAAAGTAATAATTTATTATATTCTTGTCGACAATAAATCCATATTTCACGTCACTATTGCAATGTGTAAAACGACCATCATAGCGTGCTACTATTATAACTGAAAGTATAAAATCACCAATACCAGGATCTAAACTATATATATATACTTAAGTTTTTATAGCTAAAATTAATGTGCTTTTGTGAGCTACCGAAGAGAATTTATTTGATTACTTGAAAAATGTTGTAGAAAATTGAATATACCATATTATTATTTCATTTCATCATTACATAGTATAAAACAAAGTCCCCTACCGCGTCTGTCTGTCTGTCTGTTCGCGATAAGCTCAAAAACTACTCAACGGATTTTTTTGCGGTTTTCAACAATGGATAAAGTGATGCATGGGGAAGATTTTGGTATATAATTTCTCAAGGATTTTTTTTATAATCATAGCGGGACAACGTCTGCCGCGCCCGCTAGTAAATTATAAAAGCATCGAGGTCCTGAAATTTAAATGATTTGTCTTAAGCGCCATCTATTCACGTATTCTTCGTACTACATTGTTAATTACACATAACTCCCAATTATATGATTTATTTTGAAATGGATAGCATATTTATTTTTAACGCCATCTGCATTTTAGATAGCACTCTTCGCAAATTTTCCTTTTTGAATTCTGAGATATATTTTCTTCTAATCATCTAGCGTAATTTGATCTATTGGTACCAAAGATACGTAGCAGATTTATACCCTATAAAGATGAATCATTATTATGATAATATAATGTAATGTTTTTTTCTTTATCTTATCTACATGCTGTGAGAAAACCATGTAACTAGAAAAGTGTTAAGTGTGTTTGTGGACGGATATACGAGTAGAGGAAGACCGAAAAAGGTATGGATGGACTGCGTGAAAAACGATATGTGCGTAAAAGGTGGAAAGGTGGAAAAAGAAAACATGTTGTGTCGACCCTACTTAAGTGGGATAAGGGTAATGATGATGATGATGTTTAAAAGGTGTGAATACTGGGAACACATCTGATAGGTGAGAGTGAAAAAAGAAAACATGTTGTGCCGACCCTACTTAGGTGGGATAAGGGTAAGAAGTTGATGATGATGGACATGCTGTGACTACATCTAGAAGGGTGCAATCATCGCATGATTTTACAATATTTCATTTATATGTCTATAACCAGATTGTAGTCAGTTTTGTGGAACAATAACAAAAAAAAGAATTATTATTTTGCTTATGTTATTTTATTAATTTAAGTGTTTTCAATAACAAATACTTGCAACCTTTCACGTTTACCAGACATGCTACGATAGCTTTAATTCGTAATTTAACCTCCTTGGATTTTATGACAACACATAATAATATGTAATTTTTTTTTACTCTTGTTTTACAACTTATATTAACCGATCATTATGAAATTTTGTGTACTATAAGGACGTAGGGTAATTTTCATTTAGAAAAAAGTAGGTACTGTATCCGATGGATATGGTAAATCACGATCTGGTACTAACACGATCGTAGCCGCGGCAAAAAGTTGTTGTATTTAGTTTTTATGTTCTTAATTCTATACAAGCGTATACAAACACGACATTACGCATCAATTTTCGTTTAATTGAAATACATAAGCAACTAAGGATAACTTACAGCAATCGTTTTTATTTTTTACATCATCATCATTACCCTTATCCCACTTAAGTAGGATCGGCACAACATATTTTCTTCATATCCAATCTCTCCTCTCAAATGTCATCTCAGTATTCACACCTTTCACGCTTTCATCCATACCTTTTTCGGTCTTCCTCTACTCGTATATCCGTCCACAAACATACTCAACACTTTTCTAGATACATGGTTTTCATCTCTCCTTATAACATGTCCATACCATGCTAACCATGTTTTTATTTTTTACAAGATATTAAAAAATAATAAGTTATTTGCCACGTTTATTGATCAGTGATGATCTTAATGATCAATTGATCAATATGGTATTAATCTTTATCCAATTTAATACATACCTTAGTTTCGTCTGACATTTAGTATAGATCAAAATTGTCCTCAGAACATATCACAGATGGAAAATTACGTACCTTCAACAAAAACGTTAAAATAAAGATTTTTACACAGATTCTATTATTTGGGCGAATTGTAGATATCAATTATTTAAATCATCGTCTAAATTGTTTAGACCTTTAGCTTCCAAAGTGGTCCAAGTCGACCCCCATGGATCCACGGGCGACTCGACGGGGGTCTACGTTGACGTGACAAATATGGGGGTTCAATTCCTAAGCGGGGTTCAAAAATGTAGCTGCAGGGGGTCCCTTGGAACCATTTAAATTTTGAAAGTGGTCTATGAGAAAAACGTCTGGGTTCCTCTGATTTAGACATATAGGAACTCTATTCTCTTTGTTAGGTAGACCTACTAGAAACTTGTTTATTGCAACACGCACCCCATGTATACCTCAAGTATACGTAATTGTATAACTCACTTGAGTTGGCAATGTCACGAGCTACGAATCTGTCATTTATAACCTATATTGTATACATATTTCTACTTTAATCATAACCTCTACTCCGAGTGACAGTCTGACCGCAGATTAATGTGTGTAACATTTATGTGTTTGTTATTCGCTATGAACATAAACAATGTATGTTTTGTTTTATTAAATTTACTTATTTTGATGTATGTATACCTATATTTTATCTTTCTACACTCCTTTCAAATATGAACAGTAGCAATAGGTACCAAACCCAAATCCTTCGTGCACGCATTGTGCTTAAAAAGGGATATAAAGTTATTCCATCACGTATTTAATGGATTCAAGATTAACAGTAGATTAAATATAACATATATATAGAGTAAATATATAAGTAATATATATATAGAGTAAAATATATATTGAGGTATTTATTTAATATACGACTTGCGACACCTTCTGAAGCGAGATCTTTTTTTTCTTTTTTTTTTAAGGGACCTTTATTATTTTTGACATGTCAGTCCCATCGTAACTTATATATATCAATATACAACTAAAACTCTTAAATCTAAAAACACAAATGGCCTAACTACTAAATATACTACACAGTTTTTTGCAACAGTCCGATATCGGTCCTGACAGAATGCTAAATACACCCAAATCTCCGATATTAATATTGTACTGTTTAATAAAACGCATCCTCTCAATTTGATATTTTTTGCACTCTTTCAAATAACGATTGTTAATGACTACGTCCGGTACCGCTGACACACCCGAGAGGCGAGACTACAACGCCACCCAGAGAACCACTATTGACCTGCGATACCGCGCTATTGACTTTATGGTGGGTGTTACTAATGACCTCGAACGCTATTGGTTGAAGTTACCGGCTGTTCATTATTCACCCCGATGTGAGACTACATTGGTGGGAGTTCGGCATATAAAGGGCAAGATGTCGCTGATCTGCACGCACTCCTATGTGGAAGTTACTGTAAGGCGAAGCTCTGCCCGGATAAATAGTAACAGTGCCTTCAGAGTGTTTATTGCCATTCCTGACTGCATCACTAGGTCACTGCGACACTATACGAGATTAGTTTAATACATCAGAAGTGGGATTACCAGGACGTCTGTCCCATAATTTAAGGGTTAGGCCAGCAAAAATGGCAGATGTAGTAAATCTGCCATGTGGATTGATAGAGAAACCTACAAATGGCGAGAAGGAAAACGAGATTATTTTTCGCGATTATTTTTGTTTCTCACGGAATTAAACTGCGTCATATTTCACAGATGGATGCCAAACTTTGTGGTATTACTGTATGCACTACAGGGTTCTTTCGTAAGTATTAACTATATGATGTGAGTATTGTGTGACTGTGTGAGCATACGTGGTTACTGTGTGAGCATACGTGGTTACTGTGTGATTACTACGTATCGCTGTTTCTAATGCAGGAATAAATCTTTTTCAGGTATTTACGGTTATCTTTTACAGGTATATTAACTATCTTTTGCAGGTATTTACGGGCAGGTATTTACGGGTATGAACTATATGAAATACTACGTAATTGTGTTTCTACGTACTTACTGTTTCTATGTATGTGATGACTGTTTCTATGTACTATGTGATTACTGTTTTTGTGTACTATATGATTACACTCGTAAACAAAAGCCACCCGAGCACACACCATTGCTCAGTGATTCACTCGTGTAACGAGTCTCCTCTCGTATATGTTCGACCAGATATTCGGCTATCAGGCTTCACGGTTGGCCGAATATTCGGTATTCGGTATCCGGCACAACATCTATCCGTTTCATCTCTACTGTATGTTTCATCTCTACTGTATGGTACGGTTCCCCTTCTCTCTTGAGGTTAAATTAAAATATTTTTTCCACATGTTGACACCTTGCCTTAAATTTATATATGTAATACTTTTGAATAGTGTGAAATGATTGAATGAAATGAATAGTGTGGTTGAATACTTATCTTTGAGCCTTCTCCTAATGCTAACTTTGTTAAAACATTGGCTTTCTCATTTCCTTCTAATCCTTTTTTTTTGTCGTACCTCACTATGCTATTGACCCAGCAAGGTCTTAAGAGCTTCACCGGACTACATACCTTCTAATCGTACGTGAGACGGAACCCATTGCAATCTTAAACGCATAAAAGAGCTATGAACTTTTAAGATCTCTAGCTCGAGATTGATTACCTGGAATATATAGAATATATAGAACAATATTTAAAAACTAATTATGTTTACTTTGGTTACTTTGGATCTGTTTGTCATTTGTTGCGCCATTTTAAATATTGCGTAGGAGTTTTTGTCGGGAGCTTGGGACTTCATTTAGTGGATTTTATATATTATTCTATATATTATTGGTTGGTCGGTGGTTGCAAAATATAGTTCAGTTATTGTGTATAAGTGAAGCAAATGGAAAACTCCCTGGAAAGTTCTAACAAGGGGGTCAGCAACATGTTAGAACATTTAAATTATCGCAAGACACTTGTAAATATTATACCTACTCGTCAACCGCAGTAATAATCTGGTTGATTGATTGCCAGAAATAAAAGTTACTAAATAAAATATTGCTGATAGCGTTACCATGAATTATGATTTAAAGTGTAGTTTGAAGCCTCAGTAGAGAGTTTGATGCCTCAGTAGAGTGTCACTTGCCTTCAAACTGCTTTTGGCAATGAAGTACCATGTGAGTCTAGTGTTTATATCTGGTTTGCAGAATTTGAACGTTATCGTGTTAATCTTAGTCATGAATTTTCATGGTGGTCGATCGGCTACCGCTCAAAATAACAAAAACATGGATGTACGCCATATGAGCGAAATAGGCAAGTATACGACCTACCATAAAGTTTGGGCATCCTTGAACATAGGCGTAAGTCAGATACAATAATCCTACAAAAATATTTGGGTCGGAAAAAACTATATTCCCGATGAGTCCATCACAATTTAACTGAAGCTTAGAAAGTGGACCCCGACACTAGGTATATAAGCATATACCTAAGCAGCTATGGTAATCTTACCAGGACGTCAGATATTGTGTGGGGCCTAGTAACAGATGAAGATAAATAGATTTACTGCTACAGTTCCAAAAAAGCAACAATTTTTGAAAAGGAAAACGTTGATACAATGGGTCATTCTGTATACAGTCCCGATCTGATATCATGAGACTTCTTCCTCTTTTTCAAAACTCATTAATTACGTACGCGATCATCGATTTTCAATACTAAATAATATAAAAATAATAATTTATTCAATTCAGATATTACATCCATTTTTGTATGTTAAAGGTATATACAGCATGTTTTATTACTATTTACAAATTTCTTCACCCACATAATCAGAATATATTAGTTTGTATAGGTGCACACACTTTTTAACAAATTTGTCCATTTGTGGACAAACAAACTATCAGATCTACTTGATAACATCTTCAAGACACTATTTGAGCTGCCACACATTCGATCCATCAGTGAGTTTGCTTTTTTTCGAATGATTGCGTAAAAATCATCCACACGAGCTTCAGCAAACATGCCCGATGCACTACAATATCGAGGCAACCCTAACAATGCTCTAAAGACATTGTTGTACTGTATACGCAATGCATTGTATGCAAGCAGTGTATATGAGGTCCAGAGATTGCTGGTATAGAAGCTCTGGCAATAGGCTTTAAATAATGTTATTTTTACACTTCTTGTGCAACGTGTAAACCTCCGGACCAGCATATTCCCTCTCACCGACAATGCCCTGCGCTCTCTTTCTATGTTCTTGTCATCTTTCATATTATCCGTGATGTAGTGTCCAAGATATTTAACTTGTGAAACCCTTTCTAAAGCATTACCACTAAGACTCACAGGTAGATTGCAAGTAATAGCTTTCTAAAAGAGGTTATTAAGGAGTATAAAAAGCATGGTTCCGTGGTTACCAAGAAGGAGTAATATGTTTTTAAAATGGGTTATAGAAAAGCGTTATGATAAATAGCTTATAGAGCCTGAATAGTTCTTTATCTACTGGTAATAGTCTCGTCAATATCAGTCTAGCTGTTTTCGGAGAAACAATAAAAGCTTCAATGTTATTTGTATGTCGATATATTGGACAAGGAAATTGGATGAATCCTGCTAAGAAAGATGTGCGTGCTAATGGTATAAATGCTGGATGACATCTGGTAGAAAAATTAGAAAAACAAAATATATTGTGCTGGCCTTACTTAGATGGGATAAAGATAAGGAGATAAATGAATAAACCAATTTTATATACAAAACGTAAGTATTTTGACTTCTGTCGATTGTCACGCGATACCTCACACTTTTTGTTGCGTGTCATAACAAATCGCAAGATAGTGACTTTGCGGTTTCTTTGTTAAACAGTTCTACTGTTTTTTTTTTGTATATATCACTTACACATAATACAATTTGCAATCGTAAGATATTGCATCATTCGTAAACTGAACTCTAGTTTGATTAAAATAGTTTATTATTGTTGTAAATGCAATAAATAAGTAATCGATTTATATCATGTTACAAAATACGTTATGAATCAATGCGGTCAGGAATGGCAATAAACACTCTGAAGGCACTGTAAGTATTTATCCGGGCAGAGCTTCGCCTTACAGTAACTTCCACATAGGAGTGCTTGCAGATCAGCGACATCTTGCCCTTTATATGCCGAACTCCCACCAATGTAGTCTCACATCGGGGTGAATAATGAACAGCCGGTAACTTCAACCAAAGCGTTAGAGGTCATTAGTAACACCCCCGATATAGTCAATAGCGCGGTATCGCAGGTCAATAGTGGTTCCCTCGATATATCTCTAATATGGTGGTGCTGGTAATGTTCCGGTGGCGTTATAGCCTGGCCTTTCGGGTGTGACGTACCGGACGTAGTCATTAACAATCATTTTATATTTATTAGCTGTGCCTAAAGCTTGGTACACGTATTTTACTCTATAACCAAACCGTTTTGTAACAAAAATAATTATTTTAAAGTGATTATTATAGCCTATGTCATATAGCGCCACATCTTTACTTTTTTAGGTACTTGAATTATCGCTAACTGGATAAACTGATACCTCAACGTTTAGTAAGATGGCCTCAAAATGGTATTATTGTGGTAAGCAACCAAGTGGAGTTCGGTCATGCACGTACATATATTAAAATAGTTGAGCCGTCACGGGACATCTGGCAGATGTGACACATGTGTAACGTAGTGACTATAGTGTACATATATGTAAACTATAGGTATGCGAGCTCAGTGCGGCAAGAGAGATTGCGCACAGTCGCTTGCGCATGGCATCGCGTCGCCACGGCTCACACACACGCCACGGCCTGTATCGCCACGCCAACAACCGTTTACTGTGGCCTATAGATGTTTCACATTAAAACTTTAGTACACGTTAATAGCGCCATGGGTATAGGTGGATTTAAAATAATACAACATTAAGTCTGTGCAATTGTTATTTTATACCGAGAAACGACACCTGCGTAAATAGTTTCAGTATTCTCACCGTATTAATGTTTCGCTTACCACAACCATATTTATCGTCAGGGCCGTAGGTACCTTAGCCATATAATAATATGCATATTTTGCATATGTTTCCTTTTCAAATGTGAGAATTGTACTAGGAAAATTGACGATAATAAATGATTATCTTTTATACTTTATAAATATTAGCGTTTCACCACAATTTCATCTGATGTTAACCATTTTAAACAGAGCATGATGTAATAATGAGATGGTAATGGCGCTAAACCTAGAGGGTCATAGAAATATGAGTAAACTAGCGGCCCGGCAGACGTTGTCCCGCCCTCATTATTAAAAAAACCCTTGACAAATTATATACAAAAACGTTCCGCATGAATCACTCTACCCACTGGTGAAAACGGTATGGAAATCCGTTCAGTAGTTTTTGAGTCTATCACGAACAACAGACAGACAGACAGACATGGTAGGGGACTTTGTTTTATACTATGTAATTATAGTAATTGCTTTGTCTTCTACAGTTCGCCCTATAAAAGGCGAGATGTTGTTGATCTACGCGGTAACCAGACTAGGCCCCCCTCGGCAGCAGCTAAAGCCTAGGTCCGTTCCCTCGGCGTAGAGCCCTTGAGTACGCTGCTCGCGCGATACAGTGACACAAAATCTTACATCACTGCGACAACATTACACATATCACCTCCACACACGTGCACGCATACATGCTTACACATGCAAGTGGAAGGGTTTAATTTTTTTCCTTTATAAAACTGAAATAGTTTAGAATATTATGCAATACGTAGAAATATTGACAAAGGCTTATGGTGAGTCTGTTATGAGTTTCGTACATGCACGAATAATTCGAATACAGTATCCGGCTTTTAATTTGCCACGTCGAGAAGAATACCAACATAGCTAACTTCAGTTTCGTGTATTCTTATCTTTGTCTAGCGCAGTCATTCCGCTTTGCGACAGAGAGAACGCTTTACAAAACCAATATGCAATACGTAATATATATTGTTGAGGTATGTATGCGTGGTACACATATATGTTTCAACAACTCATATATGTATGAATAGTTAGTTTAGCTTAGGTTAGCTCAGATAGGTCGCAAATTGCATGTATCAGGCAACAGCCAAAGCCGAGGTGTGCCGTGCATCCTTGAGCTAGTTGTTAAAATAAAATCGGCTGAGTGCCTTAAGCACTCGCCTTAGTAGTCCGTTGAAACTGTTAAGACCTTGCTTGGTCAATAACGTAGTCAGATCGAAAAAAAAAATTGTTGATCTACACACACTTCTGTGTCGAAGTTAGGCGAAGCTCTGCCCGAATAATTAGTCAAAGTATCTACAGAGTATTGTTAATTGGCTTCCCTGACCCGACTATACTATGTAACACTAAGTCAGAATATAACAATATGTATCGAGTTGTAAAAAAAGTGAGGTATCTGGCCGTGCGCTACATAAAACGTGACGAAGATAATGTAAAGTCATAATTTACAATGATACGCAGACGGAATTGCGGGCTACTTCTAGTCTTGACAGACAAATACTATACCTGCTTTACTTTACAACTGTAATAAAATAGAAATTAATTAACTACTGAACACAATATGATGTTAGAAAAAAAAACATTATATGGAGGTATCAAGAATATTTCGAAATGTTTTTATTTTTAAGTGAAAACTTCTTCAGGCGCATTTTTCAAATCAAATCAAAAATACTTTATTCAGTTTTGGCCCTAATAAGGCACTTATGAATGTCAAAGACTACTACCGGTTCGGAAAACAACCCAGTCATCGAGAAGAACCGGCAAGAAACTCGATCGGGTACATTTTTTTTTAACATATATTTCTAATACATTATACAACAATGCTTTTAGTGGATGCACAGAGAGGAGTCAATTCCAGACATCACTATCATTCACATACTGATCCACTCTATAATATCCTTTTGAAACTAAAACCCGTTTGACATGGCGCTTAAATTTACAGTCCGGCAAATCGGTAACATGCTTTGGGACTTTATTGTAGAACCTAACACTATTACCTAAAAAACTATTACTGGTTTTGCTAAGTCTGAAACATGGGACCACCAGTTTATTACAGTTTCTAGTATTTAGATTATGCCGGTCTTTAACTAAATTCAGTTTCTCAAAGTTTTTCCGGACATACATTAAATTATCAAGAATGTATTGGGAGGGCAGAGTTAAGATACCGAATTCCTGGAATTTCGTTTTTAATGATTCGCGAGGTCCCATATTATATATTGCCCGAACTGCCCGTTTTTGTAATAAAAATATCGTGTCTACCTCAGCAGCCGTACCCCATAGCAGAATGCCATAAGACATTAAGCTATGGAAGTAAGCGAAGTAAACTAACCTAGCAGTGGCAATATCTGTAAGCTGGCGAATCTTACGTATTGCGAATGCAGCGGAACTTAATCTGCTCGCCAGTTTTTTAATGTGAGGGCCCCATTGTAATTTAGAATCTAATGTAATTCCCAAGAATACAGTATTGTCAACTAACCCTACTAAATTCCCTTCGATCTTGATTCTACTATCAACCTGTCTAACATTGGGTAATGTAAATCTTATACATTTCGTTTTATCTGCATTTAGCAATAGGTTATTTAACGCAAACCAATGACAAATTTCACTTAAAGTATTATTCAGATGCCCGACCTCTGAATCTATCCTTTTCACTTTAAATATTAGAGAAGTATCGTCTGCAAAAAGCACCATGTCAGCAGAGTTATTAACCACTAGCGGTAGATCGTTTATGTATATTAAGAACAAAAACGGCCCTAAAATAGAGCCCTGCGGGACACCAATTCTAGCAAGCGATCCCGCAGAGGTTACCCCATGTATGTTAACTTTCTGACAGCGATCTTTTAAATAAGAGACTAGAAGGTCGAGAGAAGATCCACAAATACCGTAGTGTTTTAATTTAAGTATAAGCGTACTATGATCAACGCAATCGAAGGCCTTAGACAAATCGCAGAACACACCAATTGCATCTTGCGAATCCTCCCAGGCTCCTAATATATGATTTATGAGCGTTGCACCAGCGTCAGTAGTAGATTTCGATTTTGTGAAACCAAACTGTCGACCATCCAGAAACTTTTGCACAGTAAAATATTCTACCAATTGTTTAAGCATAATCTTTTCAAAAATTTTACTTATCGACGGAAGTACAGAAATAGGTCTATAATTTCCAAGACTACTTCTGCAGCCTGATTTAAACAAAGGAACCACTTTGCTTACTTTCATTAGATTAGGGAAAGTTCCTTTTGATATACACTGATTAAATATATTAGCCAAATGTGGTGAAATAGTGACAATTAAGGACTGTATTACTATTACCGACATTCCCCATATGTCTTCGGTGTGTTTTAAATTTAATTGTTTGAATGTCCTTATTATTTCACCTGCACTAATAAATGAGAATTTAAATTCTGAATTTGTAGGTGCACTCATATTCTTTAAAAGAGCTGCGGCACCCTGGGCTGATGATGTTATACTTTTTGTTATTTGTGAAGGTATATTAGTGAAATAGTCTTGGAAAACAGTTGCTACCTCTGAACTGTTCGAAATACGTACTCCGTCGACACTTAGATTAAATGCGTTATCATTTATTTTATTTTTTCCTAATTCTTTATTTATTATATGCCAGACAGTCTTGGTCTTATTTCTAGACTCGAGAATTTTATTTCCTAAAAATTTTGCTTTGGCAGCTACACAAACACGTTTAAAAACTTTAGAATAATTCCTAACGTAGGCATGAAATGATTCACTATTTGTTAGTGATTTCTTATAATATAGATCATACAAACGATCTCTACTTATTTTAATACCTGTAGTTGCCCATTCACTAATTTTTTTTACTTTCTTTACACTAATAACTTTTCTTGGGCAATGTTTACTAAATTCAGTGCTTATGATATTAAATAAGCTGTCATAATCACTTTCTGGATCATTGATTATATAAATAAAAAAATATATAAAAAAAAAAAAATTGAAGTGTATATTTGGCAGGAGATAAACTTATAATTTCGCGTGATGACATGCTAATAAGCGTGTGACCGGGCGTATTGCGCGGCTTGGTACAGTGGCCTGTGTACAAAAAACAAAAAGTATTTATTTAACAAAATGATGTTACATGGCATACAAATAACTGTAGATTCCCGCACTAGGAACTGAATCCTGTGTCGCAATAATTTGCAGCTCATCATATGTTTGATTGACACTATAATTAATTTAAAAATTCAAAAGAGAACTGTTATCTCATCGGTTTGAGTTTTCACTTCTGTCGGCAGTCCTTATGATTGCCTTAACTTTTTTTTCGACATTAAATCCTTAATAATCGATATATGTCTATATAAGTATGTATATGTGTATAGCCGTCATTAGATAAATGAAATGGAGAATGAAATCGAATATTAACAAAAAGAGAAGTCATTATTTTGCCTCTACGTGCAACATATTCAAGCATCGCAACAATGTTATAAAGAATAATAAAAAAAACTCATAAAAACGTTACTGATAATTTTTGTAGGCTATAAATTTTTGGAATGACATAATATCTTTCCCCGTGTACAAAGAGTAAGATGAAAATGTATAGTATTTTAAATTTTTGTACCATTACCATTATAATTATTTCAACAAAATTTTAATTTCAAAATACTACACATACAGTGATAGATTCTATAAGGTTTGTAAATAAACTATTATACAACAAAATTAATGTTATATTATAATCTTTGGAAATATATTTGTCGCTTAGATAAAGGTTAAAAAAAATCTATCTGTTTTTTAATGTACTACGCTATAATCATCGTGTAACAAAGATAAATATTGATTAACACATTTGAGCGTTTTTTTTTTTAATCTACTAACTTTTATGAATGTTACTAAACTGAGAACTACAATTCTTTAATTTAAGGTTATTTTTCTGTAAACAGATTTTGATAAAATCAGGTCTACGCTTAATACGCTACATAAATCTTCATGAAAATGTATTTAGTATTAAGATTTAGCGTTTTTCAAACAGAATCAGACAAACATAACGGTCAGCTTTATATCGTACTAGCTGACCCGTGCGACTTCGTCTGATTGAAACCGGTGATAACCGTTTTGGTGCAGACGAAGTCGCACGGGACAGCTAGTACGATATAAAGCTGACCGTTATGTTTGTCTGATTCTGTTTGAAAAACGCTAAATCGTACTAGCTGACCCGTGCGACTTCGTCTGCACCAAAACGGTTATCACCGGTTTCAATTATATTTTTAAACCTAAAACCCGATTGCAGCCACACCTACAGTTTCCAATTGTAAATCCAAACTATCAAGGGGCTCACTCAAACATTTACCCAGATGGTATGTGATAAATCTTTTAAAATAAGCCTACAACCCGTTCGTAGCGTCATCTAGGGGTTCAATTAAGATAAAAACTAACCTACAAATATTGGCGGTAACGTAAAAAAATAACTTGAGGGGCCTATGGACCCCAGTTGGAACCTAATTACTTTCCCTTTTTTCTAGACGTTTACTATACAGTCAGTATAGTTTACATTATAAAATATCAAGTTGATAGAGTTCTATTGTAAATTAAACGATAAAAATATTTATAAAATAAATAATAATAAATTAAAAACTGAATGATCTGGAATAGTCAAGTTAGTAAAAGTTAATACATCAAAAGGTAATTCTTGAGTTGGTTTGATATTGAAATGAAAATTATATGTATGTATATATTGTATACACTCTCTCTCTCTCTCTTTTTATCTGTCACGACACCTAATCTACTGTACATAGAATCTGCACATCCACAATACGTAAAAATAAAATTAAATAATCATTTCTACCACTTACTTTATCATAACTATATTCTACTTGCATCAAAACTTTTTCACACTCCATTGTGTTGAAGAAAACTATAAATATGAAAAAATATGAGAATCGCGTTGACGCGTCAAATGTCACTTGCCTGTAACTATTCGTCTAAGAGCTAGCAAAGGTATCGACAGCGAAGTCAATAAGCCAGTTTTTTATATATCTTTATGTTCTTCTACATAGCGTGCGGGCTACCTGGCTGCCGGTAAACGTTGCGTTTATTTGTGCAGACACAAAAATATTGATTTTTAAATAATTTTAGCATGTTTTTGTCACTAAATTTGATATGCTATTAAAACATGGTATTATTATTGCCAGACATTTTTGTTGTTGACAATAATGTGTGTAATGCTATTTTTCGTAAATAAAAATAATTTCAAACCATGTTGGGATAGCCGTAATTTTATTTAGACATAAATAAGTACAAATTTAATCTTCCAGTCAGTTATTTACTCAATAGTCAACTTTTTGTATGTGGTAGAGCCACACTGAAGCTATTACTGGTTACAGCACGAATGGATCGGCTCGGCCGGGGTAGTACCAGAGTTCACAGAAAACCGACGTGAAGTAACAGTGCTTGCATTTTTGCGTTTCGTTCGGTCAGTGAGAGCGCCGGAAGCCCACCTCCCCTCCTCTTCCCCTTTCCCCTTCCCTTCTC
>MU159019.1:166448-261595 GCA_015888305.1 Antheraea pernyi
TCTTGTACTAAAGTGTCGCAAAAAAGTCTAGTTACATTAACTAATTTCTTTTCTTTCGTTATCCTGGAGAACCCCTTGCGTTTTATGGGTCAAAAAGTATCCTAAATGTAACCTTGTAATGTACAGATTTGGCTTTGTTACAGTTTTATTATAGTATAGATAAATAAATAAATCTTGTCACCTTTGTTTAGCAAACATTTTTTTATACAATGAAATAAATGTAACAACATAAGTGACAGTTTCGTCTACATAAATGTTTTATACGTGGTCGATAATTACGTATATAAATGTCATGTAGGCGTAGCTCAGTTGTAACGTACGGGGCTTTAAATGTTTCGACGGGGCCGACGGTTCGAATCACGGTGGTTTTTTTTTTTGGTATTTTTTTTGAAGTAGCATTTGGAAATATTTTGTAGCTAATCTGTCTGCTATATATAGCACAAAGAAAATTTACCAAAATTCGGCAAGAATATTATGAACTACGTTTTTTTTACTTTCGTCCGTTATCCTGGAGAATCCCTTGCGTTTTATAAGATAAAAAGTATCCTAGATGTAACCTTGTGATATTGGTTATAACTGTGCCAAATTTCATCTAAATTGGTTCAATACTTTCAGAGTGATTCGAGTTTAAAGGTATAGACAAACAGGCAGATCCTGGAGAATCCATTTCGTTTTATGGGACAAAAACTATCCTAAATGTAATCTCGTAACATTAGTTATCACTGTGCCAAGTTTCGTCAAAATCGGTTCAGTACTTTCCGAGTGATGCGCGTTCACAGGGACAGACAGACAGACAGACAGACAGACAGACAGACAGACAGACAAAAATTTTAAAAGGGTTAGTTTTGGCTTCTATATCGATAACAAAGCCTACCCCGATCAAAATTTTCAAAAAATATTTAATGTACAGATTTGACCTTGCTACAGTTTTATTATAATATAGAAGATAGATAGAAGATGTATTAGTATATAGAATAAGTATTATAATATATTTCATATACCACTAGCTTTTGTTTGAGGCTTTTGCTAAAGGCTTCGTTCGTGTTAATGAAAGGAAGCTACACAATAAACAAATTATTATAATATAGAAGATAGATAGAAGATGTATTAGTATATAGAATAAGTATTATAATATATTTCATATACCACTAGCTTTTGTTTGAGGCTTTTGCTAAAGGCTTCGTTCGTGTTAATGAAAGGAAGCTACACAATAAACAAATCTTCATAAAATTTCATCTACCTCTATTTAATTTAATTTTATATTTTATTTATTTTATCGTACCTCTGATAACGTATACGCCAAATTTCATGAGGTATGAAATGGTTAAGGCGTGACAGAGTAACAAACTAACTAACAAAAGCGTGATTTCAATATTATAAGAGATACTCTTATACACGTTTATTATATACACGTTATTACGTATACGTATACACGTTTATTTACCTCCTTTACCTATTGTGATTGGACAAGACAATCTAGTTGCATGCTGAAGCTGATATTGTACCATATCTCCATTTTAATTTATACCATAGGAGGCAAACGAACAGGCGGGACACCTGCTGGTAAGCGATCACCGCCGTCCATAGACAATAGCAACAGCAGGGGAGCCGCAAGTGCGTTGCCAGCCTGTGTAATGGGGGGGAGGGTAGCGTCATCCCTCCGGCTCTCTCACTGACCGAACGAAACGCAACAATGCAAGCACTATTACTTCACGTCGGTTTTCTGTGAGAGGGTGGTACTCTCACCGTAAGCGAGGCGAGCCGACCTATTCATGCTGAAACCATTAATATCTTCAGCATGGCTCTACCACCTAAAAAAGTCGTTATTAACGCATGTAAAACATAGTTCAGAAAAGTATATCAAGTAAATAAAGTTACCGAATTTGTACTCATCAATAAAAAATCTTCAATGCAAACATTTGAACAGTCGATATAGGAACTATAGAAAACGAAGTTGATCATAGTCTTTATTTATAAACATAAGTTTAATATCCTACATGAACCATACGTACTATCTATATTTAAAGTAGACTACCAGGATGTGTCTTGGCTTCTACGGAACAGAATAGCGATATAACAACTAGAAGTTTCCTCAAGCTCAATTACATATTAATTTTAAAAATACATACAAACAGAAACGTTTTACTTTCTAACAAAATCCATATTTGATCATCAGCGACTCTCATTATAGAGCTAGAAGGATTGGGAAACAACGGGGCTGATGTGTTTTATGGAATAAAAGCCCCTAAATTCCTATATATATAGATTTTTTTTCAATATTCACCTAAAAAATTCTTCAGAAGCTATACCAGTTATAGCTACTTTACTAGAAACTGAGCAATTGTTTTTATTATTGCAGCAGGTTTGTTGCTTCAAACACATTGCGAAGAGCTTGTACATTCGCCACAAATTTGCGTGCTAAAGATCTAGGTTACTTCACAAGTTCTGACAACCCTACTAGGACAATTAGCAATAGCCATAGAAATCAGCATCATATCAGAACCCTTCGAAAAGGTTCCATATTTTTGTTCTCTTTACAGTAAACAGTTTATGTAATTATGAGGTTGAAGAGTTAGGGTCCTTCTAAAGCGTTACATCAATTTTTATAGAGCTTCTGCTTAAAACCTAGCAAGAGTTTACGTGGGGAAATCCCTTATGGATACGCCACCCTCCGGGGGAGAGGGTGGATTATGTCCGAGTCGCACGGACTAAAACCCCACGGTGTACCGACAGACCGTTTTGTGGGGGCCGCAAGGGATCGTTCAAGCTAATCAACCTTGTAGAGCCGCCCCCACGGTCCGCCCGGCGGAAGGTGACCGCCGGGCTCCTACCTATAGAGGGACAGACCGGGTACACACCGGCTGCCCCCCCTCGTCCGCCGGACCTGTGCAATGAGGAGATGAGCCCCCCGGCCCATCCCCTCAGGGCCGGCTACGATCTACCTACACCTGCCAAAAGATTATAATTTTAACTAGCTACTCCATAAGCCAAGCATGTTAAAGCTATATTTTAGGCCCACTATAAGATAAACCCTTCGCGGGCTCGTTAATCTGCGTGTTGTTACGAGTAAACAATATGCCATTTGGGCACGCCGATTCGTTTCACACCGCGAGGTTCTGAAAACTCGGAGGTCAAAGGCTGGTCAAAGGCTTTTGATATTCCACCAGCTTTACATCGTGCTCTTACGAGCTATTTCATCTGAAACAAGCTTATGACAGTTGGTGTTATTTCGCATACAGGTTTTAATCATAGGTTTCCTTAATCGGACATTTCCAAAGCTAAAAATAAGCCTATATGTATTCTCTCTCCCTCTTCCTGGCTGTTAGTCCCACATGGTGGTGGGGTCAGCCTTCCTTACTTTTCTTCTCCACTTCGCTTTGTCCCTGACATCACATTCGGAAACTTCGCACTCGTTCATATCTTTCAGCACTACACCTTTCAAATTTGTTTTGGGCCTGCTGTTTTGATGTATTGATTATTTAAAATTAACTGTCGTAGGGCATGTCCTGAGTCGTGACAGTATGGTAGGAAGTAAACCAGTGGCTTGACTATTTATATGTCAGTGAACCCATAAGTTCGAAATAATAAAGCTTACCACTGAAGCTCGCAATTTATGACAAAAAGAAACACTTTTATGGGACTTTGTATATCGACAGCCATTAATATAATTTCGAACGAACTTTTTCAATATAAAAAATTAATAAAATTGTCAATTTCAAATTTATTATAGTGTTATATTTACTATGTAACATTTTGTTCCGCAAACGTTATAAACTGTGCAACACGTCATCTATTGAATTTTGAATGAATTGATTTATAAATACCACGAACTATGGGTACACTGCCATCTGTTAAATCTTTAACGAAGTATTTTTATAGTCAATATTATCAATATAACATAGAAATAATTGTACTATCTTTATATATAAATTTCTTCTGTATGTGTGTACGTCACTGAACTCCTCCCAAACGGCTGGACCGACGTTGATGAAATTTTGTGTGCGTGTTCCAGTGGATCCGAGAATCCAGTTCCAGTCCATCAGAGATCCAGTTTTTTAAAATATCAAAGCAGGACAACGTCCGCAGGGATCGCTAGTATTTATATAAATAATTAATTATATAACTGTTAATAAATAAATAATGGACTATATTTAATCAAATAACAACAAAGAACAAATAAAGAATCTACAAGATTCTTCGCAAAGCAATTGCTTCTAAATTCCAAATTTTTAAACGAGTTTTATGTATCTATTGTTCAAATAAACACAATTTAAATTTTATTCAAACTATTATTACATAGAGTATATGTTGAGTATATGTATATACTTGGCGCATATGTTTGAAGATAAATAAATTGTTTTTTTATTTATCTAACATTACACTTTGATGTTTAATTATTGATTGTGAATAATCACAAATTCTATTGTTAATTCGCCCTATTAACACTTGATACCCAGCGCTCGGTCCCTTCGGAGCTAGAGATATTTTTATATAAATAGTGGACGCGGATAATCGAATTTAAACACAGTTATATATAGCATATAGAACACAAAATTGTAAGGAACGTTCATTGGCAATTATCAACTATTATTACAGTCTATTGAATACATCAAGGCTAATATATATATAGCTTTATCTATAGGTGAATTTTACCCAAGGAATTTAAATTTCTGATTTTTCTTTATTTAGTCACTAGGCTCTACCCGCCACTTCGACCGCGTGGAATAGTTATTTTCGGCTAACGCTAACACGCAGCGGAAGATCTCACGAGGAAGAAACCCCCGATTTTGAAACATTCTTCATTAGTGCTCCGCTCCTATTGGCCTTAGCGTGATGATATATAGCCTATAACCTTCCTCAATAGATGAGCTATATAACGCTGAAATAATCAAATCGGTTTAGTAGTTCCTGAGGTTACCCCTACAACATCACCAATTCACAAACTTGACCTATTTATAAATGACAGGTGTAACTAATAATGGATATGAAATTATTGAAGAGATCATTATTTTGCTATCGATTATTCGTTATTGACAATGACCGGTAGGTGTTATCGGAACGTAGCACAAGCACGCATTATGTAACAATAAATATTATGTAACAAAAAGAAACAATATTGATTTCTTTATCATATATTTATTTCAAATTACAGTATGTTTCAAAAGAACATGTTATCCAATAACAAAATAACCGATAAACGTTCATAAAAATGACCATATACTTCTAAATAAAACAATAGCGTAATACATTATTAATGTAAAGCCCTGATTATCTTCTTCTATATTCATAAACTAGCTATGCCCGCGACAACGACCGCGTCGAATCTAATGTAAAAAAAAAATGAATGTATTAAGTCCTTATCTACTTTTCTCTCATACTTAAGTCGCATCGTCATTAAAATTACAATAACTTTTGATAGAGTGAACCGAATTTCATGAAACGAACTAAATGTTAGTCAAAGATATGCTTTACGATTTTCTTGAGAAGGTTTTATCGTGAACGCAGTACGTTAGCAGTTCAAACACACAGACATTTCTAAAAACGATTGGAATGTATTTTGCTACTTACTCGAAGACATCTACAACTTTTTTTTTTCACAACAACAAAAGTCTAAAATGTACAGATACGTTACATTAACATTCTTTTTATATGTAATAGTATACAATGTATTAATTGAGAAAGAAGTGTTTAAGAAAATCATAAAGCATATCCTCGAGTAGCATTTAGTCTTGGTTTCATTAAAATCGTTTCAATCTACCAAAAGTTATTGTAATTTTAATGACTTAAGTACGAGAGAAAAGTAGATAGGTAAATGGAGTTAATATATTCATTAGTCACCTTTTTTTTACATTAGGTTCCACGCGGACGGAGTCGCGGTCGCAGCTAGTTGTATAACATAACTACATTATCATTTCTCACGTAGTTGTCTGTCTGTCATAATCGCCGGCGTATATATCAGAACATTTAGAATTATAATAAAAACTTTCAGTGTTTCGATAAGTAATTATTCCAGGCAACTGTACGTACTACTCGCGACCTTGTTCCGGACAGTGTTGCGAACACGCTCGCCAACTCGAATTGTGTTCTTACGGCCAATATATATTTTAAAAAAATTACCTAATAATTACATTTATTTCAAGTTTTTACGCGTTTCAGTTAATTCATGTCACTTTTATCGTTCGGTTTGACAATTAAAAAAATTGGTTTTGATGAATTGAACACATTTGAAACAAAATGGGAAGGTACAAAGACAAATGGGTTACGCCTTTCACTAAGCAAGTGAGTTTTTAATTTTTTTTTACATAGCAATTTGGTGAATGAAAAATTTAAATTATAATTTATTTATATGCATATAATTTATATTTATATGCCTGCAGTTTCGTTCGTTCGTTTGAAAGCAACACTGTGATTTAAATATGAAAGTAATATTTTTAGCTCCGTCGATTTTTTTTTTGCTATGTATGTTTCCTAAATAATCACCATCCGCTCCATTGCGTTGGTTCATCTATATAAATAAATTACCTAATGTATGTAGGTAGTAGAGAAATAACTTTACAGGTCACAACCAAACTGTTTTTCAACCACCATATATATGGTGAAAATCCTTCAAATGTAATCTCACTTCACACTGCATATATTGAGAAGCAATGATGAAAACAAATTCTAATTTTTAGAGTTAGATGCCCGACGAAGAAAATTTGCTTTAATGAGTTTGGATAAGACAGTTACCTAAATGTTCTTATGATAGTGACTCATAATAATCACACCAGTCTCTAAGAGTCCCACTGCTGGGACAAAGGCCTCTTCCCTAGAAGGTATAAGGTAACATAATCTCCACTCAAATCAGCAACGTGTTATCCACAGTTATACACTTTTATACGACAAGAATATTTCACACGTTCAGGTTTCCTTACGATTTTTGCTTAGTCATCAGCCAATAGTACAACTAATTTTAATTTAGTAAATCTACGCGAATCGCAATAAATATTTCAAAGGTCAAAGCACTCGATCACTATAACGATTATGGCAAAAAAAAATTGTCCACTCATCTATACATATAACAGGAATGGAAACATCAAGTGACTGAATTTTGATTTTTGTAAAAAAAAAAATCTTGCACGTTTCTTGGAATAAGTAATTAAAGATATTTCAATCATTTTTAGAAATGTCTGTCTGTCTGTGTGTTTATATGAATACGCAATACTACTAAATCCTGCATTCATAATAAAACCTCTTCAAAGAATCATAAAACATATCTTCGCGTAATATTTAGTCTTTGTTTCATTAAAATCGCTTCGGTCTATCATAAATTACTGTACATTGAATGAGGACGCGACTTAAGTACAAGAGAAAAGTAGATAAGTAAATACTAATACATTCAGATGACTCTATTAATCTATACTAATATTATAAAGAGGTAGAGTTTGTGACGTTGTAAGGGGTAATCTCAGGAACTACTGGTCTGATTTGGAAAATTCTTTCAGTGTTATATAGCTCATTTATCAGGGAAGGTTATAGGCTATATATCACGCTAAGACACATAAGAGCGGAGCAGCAATGAAGAATGTTGCAAAATCGGGGCTTTTTTTTCCTGTTCAGAGCTTCCGCTGCGTTTTAGCGCAAAATAACCATTCCACGCTTATTACTATTACCGCCCAACGAAGTGGGCACGGGTCGGCTAGTCGCGTATAAATATACGTAAGATTTAACGCGGAATAAGTCACGGGCATAGCTATTCACCAATAATTATTTATAAACGAGAGGATGTAGTCCGGTGAAGCTGTTAAGACTTCGCTTGGTCAATAGCGCAGTCAGTTCGAAAAAAAAAAAGAGAGGAACCACGGATATAACTAGTGTTAGATTATTCATTGACAATTCTTATCTCGGTGTAACTTGTCTTCGGTGAAACTAATTAGTTTTCTATAATGTAGGTACTTAAATACGTATACGTAGTTTATTGAGTCCGAGAGAATAATTCTTTGAATTAATTTGTTCCTTATTACAAAATGATATATAAAAATAATTATACGGAACTTTACTGATAGCTGTTTTTTATATAAGATTTCACACAAACGAAATCGCGGACACAGCTAGTTCCATATATTTTATTAAAACATTCTTTAAAAATGTACAAACATTCAAAAATTGTAAAATGAAAGGTTCAGCAACCGACGCTCACTTGTTACTCAGTCATTTTTAATTCCTCATTGCTTGAATTTCGAAATTGAATTAATGGCAGACAACAGACAATTATCTAGTATTTTTAATTCTGTATACAGTTTGTTAGACGTTCTAGTTTCATGACCTCGAATTTTGATATATGAACTCTTACGGCATTCACAATTAGATAGATGTTAGTTTTGAAAATTAAGTAACGCAGCAAAATTTTGCTATGGAATGCTATGGAAATTAGAAAAGTTATTATATAAGAGATTGAGAATTTAGTGTAGTGGATCGTGACAGCTTGTTAATAATGTATTCAAATATATTGGTAAACATAAGATAGCTAGACAATAAATGGTCTGTGTGATAAGAGAGATATAGATGAAAGCGAATTTAAATTCTTTGTGGCCATTCTTATTGTAATTTGAAGGAATATATGACATACTAAGCCAGAGTTTCAACTGTCCTAATTCCATTAATAAGGCAGGGGAAATATCCGCAAACCATCAACCTCAATGAATAAGTCATCTCAAAAACAACCGACTTAAGCCTTCTCATGTTTCCACTTTAAACTTTTTCGATCAGTTAACCGTACCTTTAACAAAATTAGTTGTCGCGAACTTTATTTACTCCCATTCCTGACAATAACAGGGTTCACCATTGACAGATACGTTACGGACATCATTATCATCAAAGTTCAAAATAAGACCTCAAGTACAGTTACCGATATATGAAAATTTTGATATTTGAAGACATTGTGACGTCACGATATTCTGAGAACGATTTTTAATTTAATACTCAAGTTATGATAAAATATTAGATGTCCAAGTTGTTGGGTTTGCAGTGAACAATTAAACTTTAATTTATCATTTATGTGCCGTTCCATTCCTTTTTTTTCTCGAACTGACTACACTATTGACCTAGCAAGGTCTTAACAGCTTCAACGGACTACTCCGTTCCATTCCACATTTTCTCATGATATATCTTGTATAATTATACTTACAACTAGTACACGTTCAACAAGTTAATATATTTCCAAATTATCCTATGCATTTTTAGGTGACAATATTATAAATTCAATAAAAACAAAATAGACCCAGGATAAAACAAAAACTAACAGATATACTGGATTGTTCTCAACAAAACTACTACTTGAATCCTCGTTACTCTCGACTCTGGGTCATTATATAATCAATTAACAATGAATAATTAATTGTGATATATTTCTGGTTATTGGATAATAGATATTATTTGAATCGACATTCAGTTCAGTGTCAAGATCAGTTTTCTTACGTGTCGTAGGCAACAATAATTTTGCCTTGAATCCTAGCTCCATGACATTGAATTTATAAGGAAATAATAAAATTTATCGCATGCTATAAGTCCATTAGCAATTGTACAATTACCTGATTTATTGTAACATTATATCTATCGGCAGAGTTACTATTGACCTGCGTCCGTGCTATTAACTATATCCGGGGAGTTACTATTGACCTGCTTCCGTACTACTCTGACTGTATCGGGAGTTACTATTGACTGGCACTGAAACATCATTGGTTGAATGTATTGGCTGTTCATGCATTTTGATTATTATTGGCTGTCAGCTTTAGCTGAATGCCTGGAAAGGCAACCAAAGATGGGGTACGAAGTATCCTAGCTCAAACAGTGGGATTAGTCGTATCTACGGATAATTCGTCGTATTGTATTTCTGTATCGGCTAACGTTTTGTTCGATTGTTCTTGGTGGATTGATCGATGACGTCATACTTCTACATGGAAGCCTTTTTATATTTGCCGCGACATATGCATTCGTAAATTCATACACAATTTACAAAATGGACTAATTATTTTATAGGGATTTGTTAATTTTCTCTTGTAACTAAGTTTCATTAATCCATAGTAGAGTCATGTACGGTCGTATGGTTTTTCTACTTCCCGCGTGATTACCTACCACTATCAGTCATTAGGAACCTATAGATCCGTTCCGACATCTGTCCTTGAGAGCCAGTTCTCCCTTTTACTTAGTATTTTATCAGAATTCAACATTAATTAATATTGTGGACAAACCTATGAGGTATAAAAAATGTACATCATGTATAAAATATGATTGTGATTTCGAGGTGAAAAAATAAACCTATAATTTAAATCGCGGACAGTAATCATTACCAAGGTGATACAACATGAGACCAGGTGTGTAAATATGGACAGAGAGACCTGTCGAAATTAATTCATATATTTCTGTTTACCTTAGGACTTATAGTATGATAAAACTGTTGTGAAAATGATATTTCGTATAGAAAATCATCAACTATTGCTCGTTTTGTTCTTACTTTCGGTGGTGTGTGCGATCTCGTTCTTCTGAAAATGCTTTTGCTTTATCATCGAAATTGTGTGTTTTATACGAATTAATTATGTAAATCATTTTTAAACTGCCAGCTTGTTTTTAACCGACTTCGAAAAAGGAGGAGGTTACTACGTTCGGTTGTATGTTTTTTTTTGTATGTTAATCGATATCTCCGCCAATTATGAACCGGGTTTAATGATTCTTGTTTTATTTGAATTGGTTATATTCAGAGGTGGTCCCATATAAATATCACCCTAAAGGGGTGAAAATCGTTTATTTTGTTTTTCACTCACTTCGTCTCTACGTATTTTCGTGAAATTGGAACCGATTTATTATTCCCACTAGAAACCATATATATTTATGCACACTAAAAATGGAAAAATAAGAACAATTACAAAAAAAAACGGCCTTCGAAGTGAAAAACTTATAAGGCTAATAAAAACTAATAATAACTAAAAAGCGAAAAATAACTTTATTATTAAATTAACCAAATTAAATAAAAAATATTGATATTCGCGCTACCTAATAATATATTAGGCTATTATAATATATTTTATTATATTAGGCTATATTAGTATAATATACTACGCTCCCAATTTGAAATATTTAATGTATCTTAAAACAGCAACAAGCTAAAGTAGAATTATGTCAACGTGTTGCATAACAACAGATTTCCGAGTGAAAATAGTCAAGGAATGGTCAGTTAGTAGTTAGCAAAGAATTTTAAAACATACATAGGGAATACATATTTTATAATTTAATTTACATTCGCAAAAACTTAGATAAACTAATTTCTTTAAACGACCGCCATAACTTTAATACTAGAAATAATCACAAACTCCCATATCTTAGATTCAGTAAAACCAATAAAAGTTTAGGTAAAAGCGTCTAAAATTTTAAACCTTATTGAATACTTGTTTAAAATACTTTATTACTTTTGTGTCTAAGCGATCTCTAGCTAAACATCTGGTTTAAGTTTCTTATGCAAGCAACTCTCAATAACACTCATTCAATTCAATCTCATTATTCAAAATCGTTCCGTTATACACAGATATTTGACAAACAATTGGAATTTACGAATAATATTTTTGATATCTAATCAAAAGGAATTCATTCAAAAATCATTAAGGAATTTTAAATAAGCAATATATAAGTTCAATATATTATGTCAAAGTGCGTAAAGTGGTATAACAGTATAATATCAAATTAAATACATTGTCAAGCTTTTGTCGACGATTGAGTTGTCTTTTGAACGGGTGGTAGTGTTCATAAGTACCTATTCAGGGTCTAAATTGAATAAAATATTTTTAATTTGAACGATATAGCACGTCTAATATCTATATCCCCTTAAACTCTTCTTTCCTTTTTTTGTTTTAAAGATATATACCTATACTACTATCGGGCACAGCGGATGTTATCCTGCCCTCATAATAAAGAAAACCTTGACAAATTATGTACCTAAACCTTGCTTCCTTAAATCACGTTCTCTATTGGTGAAAACCGCATTAAAATCCGTTCAGTAGCTTTTGACTTTATTGTGAGTAGGCAGACAGACAGACTGACGTGATAGAGGACTTTGTTTTATAATATTTAGTGATTATAATTAATATTTTTTATAGATTCTTCATTATCAGATTATATAGTTATTCGAATCAATTACCAATTTTCTCAAGAAGAAATCTTTAAAATTTTCAGTGCTTCGTGACCCTGGGAGTATCTTTAAACATGTCTGCAGCAGGTCTGATAATGGGGTTCACGACGGGATTGCTGGAACAACTTCGGGCGCCCGATTCTCCGATACCTATTGACGATTCTTCAGGATCTTGGATAGGTCAGTATTTCTTGTAAGCAATTACATTATATGCTTTATCGTGCAATACTATTATAATAATAGGTCAGCAGTGAAAACACTGTAAAGCGTGCTGAAGATACCACCAAGAACAAATAAGGAAAGCGATCAGATGAAATTATAACATAATGGTAGGGTATATTAAATACTTACTCTCTTAGCTGTTTAAGTTAGAAATCTATTGCAAAGTACCAACAATATATTTCGGCAATTACACTTAAGAGCTAATTGATCTTCCACTCCATACTTTTTGTATTTTTATTGCATAATTTGTATAAAAAAACAAGATGATCATTAGCCTGTATGAGACCTAGTGTAGTGCGATAGGCCTCTTCCCGAATATTTACGAATAATTACACCAGCCTACTACGTATCAGCGATTTCAAACTTTGAGAAATCCAGTTTTATGTTTCACACATACAGTAGTACTACAAGAACATTACTCAGGTTCAGGTTTCCTCACGATGTTTTCCTTCACCGTCAATTAAGTGTCACTAATTTAAACTAGTAAACATACGCGAATTCCGATATATTCGTTAGTACCTACATGCCGGGGTTTTAACCTACGTATATCGGAATGATGTTCCACCGATAATAATCACTACAACACCATGATTAAAAATAAAACGTGTATAAAATTTTATTTATATACCCTTAAATTCATAGTTGTAAATGTTAATACCGGTAATTTAAATTCATGTTGTTAAACCATACCACCAAAATCAATATTACAATTTATGGCAATCTTATTTGTTCTATTAATATGAATTTATTAATAACAATTAAGTAATTATTATAATGATTAATTACATTTATTTTTTATTACACTTATTATTAAAAACAACGCGTGTATCAGTTTGTACACGTGGCGGAAGTGAAACTTCTTTGGCTTACAAGTACATATATTAAATTATATATATACTAGCGGGCCCGGCGGACGCTATCCCGCCAAGGTAATAAAAAAAACCTATAATAAATTATATACCTAAACATTCCTCATGAATCATTTTTATCTGCCGGTGAAAAACGCATGAATATCCGTTCAGTAGTTTTTGAGTTTATCGCGAACAGACAGACAGACAGACATGGCAGCGGACTTTGGTATATAATATTTAGTGAGAATGTTTAGTGATGAGAATGCTCATAAACTATTAAATAATATTGAGACAATAATTATAAAAAGAATTACTCCACTTTACTGCATTATATATCGTATCAGATAAAATAAAGGAAACATTCCCAGTCACATTTCGATAACAAACAAAACCATCATGAATGAATTGTCAAATCTGAAACAATTATTGTAATATATAAATTATATTGACAAATCAATCAAGTCATGCTTGCTTTCACGTGATGCTGTCCATTATCTGAGGTCATGTTTCCTTGAACTCTCACACGTCAGTGATAATACAAAGCGTTATACAGTTTTATTGAATATTATGGTGATTTACAAATTCACTTATTACATAAGTTATTTATATTATAGTATCTGTGACTATTTATCTCTCCAATTTTTTCATTACCAGCCATTCATTCATTCATTGTCAGTCCGTTTTTTAGGTAATAGTGTTAGGTTTTATAATAAAGTCCCAAAGAACATTAGATTTGCTGGAGAGTGAGTTTAAGCACCATATTGAGCCGGTTTAATGTCTAAAGGCATTATAGGGTTAATCAATAACACTGATGACGTCTGGAAATGACGCCAAACTCCGTGCATCCACAGAAAACGAGCCTGTGCATCCACTAAAAATGAATGTAACCATCTATGTTTATAAAAATCGTGCATCATGAAAAGATAGTTCAGATGAAGTTTCTTGCCGGTTCTTCTCGATAACAGGGTTATTTTACTGAACCAGTGGTAGCTTTGACGTTCATAATCGTGTTCACAGGGCCTAAATTGAATAAAGTATTTTTTGATTTGATTTGATAACTTTCGGGCACTGTTACACATTATTCTACATAATAATTTGCGGTTTTTATAGTTTACTCTATTTTTATTTCAGCTGCAATACCAGGCTTCTCCCTAGTCTTCGGTAACTTTATAGTGCCATCCATAATGGCACGATATGGCAGAAGAACAGCTAACCTAATCAGCATCATACCCCTAATCATCGGTTGGACTTGCATCCTATTAGCTAACAGTGTTGCCATGCTTCTAATAGCGAGGTTGTTCCAAGGCCTTTGCATGGGAATGACGACTTCACTCGGTTCGGTATTAATTGGAGAATATTGTAGTCCTAAAAACCGTGGAGCATTCCTCATGACAATATCAATTTTTATATCAATAACTGTATTATTCGTCCATACGATGGGATCTTACTGCACGTGGAAACTCTCTGCTGTGGTGTGCGGCGTTATAGCTATCTTAGACTTCATTATAGTGGTTTGCTCGCCTGAATCTCCAAGTTGGCTATCCGATCAAGGACGTTATACGGATTGTAAGAGAGTCTATAGATGGCTTCGAGGGCCAAATGAAGAGGAAGAACTAGAAAAGATGATTGAAGCTAGCATTATAGTAAGAGAATCTAAAGCAGATGTCAACATCTCAGAAAGTTTTATAAAGAAATTAAGAACCAATATTGTGTACTTCAGAACAACTGTAAGAAAAAGAGAGTTTTATAAACCGATTTTGATAATGATTCATATTTATATGATAGGACAGTGGAGTGGTGTTAACATATTAGTGACCTACGCCATAGATTTGTTTCACCAGGTTGTGGGACCGAAGGTTAATATACCACTCTTAGTTATTACTTTAGATTGTCATAGAATAATTGCTAATATCTTTGCTATATATATTATAAAGAAGGTTAAACGAAGAGTCATGTTATTCACGACAGTTGGTATCGATATTGTGGCTATGGTTTTAATAGCAGGATACACTTATTCAAAGGAACATAACATGCTGTCTTATGACCATCCCATAATAGGTGTCCTACTGATACATGCTGTAATGTTTGCTGTTGCAACAGGAACACTATCGTTATGTTTCATAATTGCTGGTGAGATATTCCCACTAGAATTCAGAAGTCTAGCTGGAGGTTTGAGTGTTTTGTTCTATTCAGCTAATTTATTTCTAACAGTTAAGACTTTACCATTCTGTTTCCTTTATTTGGGAGTTTATGGTACGTTTTTAATGAATGCTACAGTTATGGCGTACTGTACGCTGGTAACGTGGTACTTATTACCCGAGACTAAGGATAGAACGTTACAAGATATTGAAGATGAGTTTCGAGGTAGACCATTGACTGTTGAAGAATTGAAGTCCGTTCAATCATTGACGTCGTGGAAGGCTTGTAATAGAGATAGAAGATGTAGTACACCGGTGGTGTATTAATTAGTTGTGATAGCCTATTTTTTTTTTTGTGAATATTCATAGTTTAATTTTTGTTTACTTATCAATTGTCTATATCAAATGTACACTTGAATTAAAGAAGACTTGTAGAAAATTCATCGACACATGACAAATAAATATTTTAAGATGTAATAAGCTGAAAATGTCAACGCAATGGACTTTTTCTTATAGGGAGTAATTGAATTGAATTGATAAATTAAAACGTATCTATAGTTCTTTACGAATGTTTTAGTAATTATAATATTTACTAGTAATTTTCCATTTATTCCTTTTCAACAACTGCTTCGTATATTTTTGTAAGAGCAGTACAAATCATTTTCGTTTAAAGAAAATATATCTTTTCTAAATCATAAAACTGTACGTGCATAATTAATTGGATTTTAAAAGAATCTCATCATCTCAAAAAAGCTCTTCAAGATTTTTCTTTTGTTCATCCGATGTTATTTTGACTAGACAAATTTATCGATATATACTTTAGTATAAAAATAGTAAAGCTGGATATAGAGATAGGATCAGAGCCAAAAAGTGGGACTGACGACTGAAAAATTGTAGTGTTGAAAAATGTAGTAAATTGTAAAAAATTAAATAGATGTAAGAAAAAAATAAACAAATAATTTGTAATGTTGTATATTTTATTCATTTTTGTCTTGGTGTAGTTACAATTAGAATGAAACATACATTTCTAGAAATATAATTTTCGTCAGAGTTATAGAAACATAGTTGAAAAGAGAATTTTAAATTAATAATGTAAAATGCTATAATAATCCAAAATGTTGTACACGCAACTTCTGTAGGTCTGTGCTTCTGTTTTCGCACCGATAGCAACTTATTAGTATAGCTAAATGCAAAGCCCACACAAATGTATTTTACATAGTAATCACTTATGCATATAGGACATATACATATGCTCTGTGTTTAATTATGTAAGCCCCAGAAGATACTCAATAACTTATGTCCGACTTCCACTAGTCGTGTGATAAATTTAGTCTAGTAATCAATGTCAAAAAGACAAGGGGCTCTTTAGAGACTCACTGCCATAAAACACGTTGAAGGTAGAATGAATCAGATTAACATGTTTCGATGAGGTCGTCCTGTAGTAGGAGGCGAAGTAGAGCTGACGGAAAGAGGAAGCGTTTTGATCGCCTCCTTCCGCCACCGTAACTGAAGCTGCGAAAATGGGTCCTACGATCCATCTTCCCATTGCACAGGTTCGGCTGACGTTCCTTCCTATTAGGTTGAGGCCCGGCGACGTTTGACACTGGGCCTGGTGCTGGGGCAGCATGGTGTTTGCAAAATCGAGCCTCTAACTACTTTAACTAGAATTTGAACCCCAAAGTTAACCACGAGACAACTATTACAGCTCTACTATTAGGTAATGCATATGGTTCGGGAATTTTCATATGTCCTCTGACCTCTTTACAATCGTCAGTTTTTGCCTTGCCGTACAATGGACTCAACACTGACAGATTCATAAACATTTTTGTAATAACTGTGTGTATATGTTCATGTTTCAACGTAAAAATGAGCTACAACAGCTAGGTTAGTTGGTTTGCCTTGTATGAGTGTATGGAAATATCACATTCAGGGTTGAACCAGGCCATCGTGGATCCTTTTGTGGATCATGTTGAATCTATTACTGGTTACAGCATGAATGGGTTGGCTCTCCGGGGGTAGTACCACCCGACCCACAGAAAACCGACGCGAATTTATTTATTTATTTCGAAATTCAACAGCTTACATGGGTTTTTTATAAAATAACTTCTAATATGTAATAATTACAGCCAATACAGAATTTCTCTAATACAACAAAGTGATTAATACCTAGTAATAATAGTTATAACTATATAAGTAAGACGAAAACATATATCCCGTACTGGCCTTAAAACTGTATGTGTGTGGATGCGTGTGCGTACTTAGTGGATGTATATGCTGTGTAGGTGTGTAAATTAGGGAGTGTGTGTGAGTGAGTGAGCATGTGTATGAATGTATTTATGATTCCTGTGCGTGCAATACTGTTGTTTACATAATAACGCGATTTAACTTTATAATTTGTCATTTAAATGTATTCCGTGAATAACGAAATACGAGTATGTCTATCGTATCATATTATAGGTTCTAGCAATGCGACACAGTACTGAATTTTGTGAATAATTGGATTTACCACGTGGGACTGTAAACAGCGGTGCTTTTCGTGTGCAGTATGTTGGCACTCGTAGTGATATAGAAACCAAAAGATCGGCACATATAGCATATGTACAAGCAAAAACATCATGTCATGCTATCGACGCCTAACTTCTAAAGAGTCTAAATGCAAATAGCTACATAAATCACCGTAGTTTGTAAATTGTGTAAAATCTTTGTAGCATAAGAATTTGACAAATTTTGTTTGTATAGCTTCAATGCTATCTATATGTTATTATATTGAGGTGACCATATGGCGGAAGCATATTCAAGAATACTCCTTACGTACACAAAATACAGTATTTTAATACATTCTATATTTTTGAATGGTTTGCATATACGTTTTATGAAGCCTAATTGTTTATATGCTTTACTAACAATGACGTCTATATGATCATTCATAAACAGCTTATGATCAAGAATAACCCCTAAGTCTCTGACCTTGTCGACTTTTCTAATAGGAATATAATTAATATAATACTGAACGTGAATAGTTTTTGATTTACTTGAAAAGCTGATAGTTACACACTTATCGACATTAACTGTAATTTTGTTCTTTTTATAATAATTCTCAAGAGTATTAATATCACGTTGAATATTTATGCAGTCAATTTCTGATTTAACCTTTAAGTAAATTTTCTTATCGACAGCAAACATTATAAATTTTGAGTATTTAAAACCATTTCCAATAGGTAAGCGTTATAAAGTAGCGGACCTAGAATCGATCCTTATGGAACTCCAGAGAACCACCCTCTACTATAACTTTCATCCTATTTGTAATATAAGATTGAAACCATCTGTACCAATTGCCACGTATATAAAAAAAAAAATCGCAACAAAATAATGCGATACACACGATCAAACGCTTTTTCGAAATCGGTATATATAACATCGACTTGCTGTTTACTATCCAAACTAGTCAGTACATAATCTGTGAACACAGACAGTTTAGTAATTGTGGAACGCTTTTTCATAAATGCGTGCTGCTGAATCGGTATAGATTTAAAGACTAGAGGACTAACATCTTTATAAATTAATTTTTCAAAAATTTTTCCCAATGCGTTTAACTACACACATTAAAAAAGTCTAAGCAACATGCGTGATATTACAAATTTTGCCATTTACATTAATTAATTTCTAAGTATTTACTCAAACAAAGTGCGTAGGTAAGTAAACTCTTTTGTTATTGATGACATACAGGCTGGTTGTAAAAAAAAAAGATTATGTTTTGTTTTTTCATAAAATTCAAATGACTGCGAATTTGTTTGAATGTAAGTGCGTTTTAATTGCTACGTTTAGTTTTGATTTTATAATTTTACCAACAATTTAAATAAAGTTAGTGACAAAATTGAATTGTTAGATATTCTTTACGTCATGAAGCGACGTCATTTGATGACAGATGAAATGCAAAGAGCTGTAGGGATGTTGCAAGCGGGAAGTAATCAATCTCAGGTATCTCGACATTTTGGCATTCATAGAAGTGTTATTTGTCGTCTTTGGCAGCGCTACAATAATACAGGAGAACCCGCTGAACAGCATCCAGGCCGCATAAGGAGTACAATCACTCGGCAAGACGGGTACATACAACTGACTGCAAGACGCCAGCCGATGTTAACCGCTCGAGAGATAAGTTTGAGGCTACAAATTTCAAGTGGTGTTGATGTAAGTCCTCAAACTGTGCGAAATCGACTGCAAGAGTACGGCCTACGAGCTGATTGGGCGTCGAGCTCGTAGGCCGTACTCATGCAATCGATTTCGCACAGTTTGAGGACTTACATCAACACCACTTGAAATTTGTAGCCTCAAACTTATCTCTCGAGCGGTTAACATCGGCTGGCGTCGTGCAGTCAGTTGTATGTACCGGTCTTGCCGAGTGGTTAGACTCCTTTTACGGCCTGGATGCTGTTCAGCGGGTTCTCCTGTATTATTGTAGCGCTGCCAAAGACGACAAATAACACTTCTATGAATGCCAAAATGTAGAGATACCTGAGATTGATTACTTCCCGCTTGCAACATACCTACAGCTCTTTGCATTTTATCTGCTATCAAATGACGTCGCTTCATGACGTAAAGAATATCTAACAATTCAATTTTGTCGCTAACTTTATTGAAATGGTTGGTAAAATTATAAAATCAAGACTAAACGTAGCAATTAAAACGCACTTAAAATCAAACAAATTCGTCGAACCAGTGAATACTTTGCAACGGAGAACATCCGGGTATTGCCCTGGCCTGCACAATCGCCAGATCTCAACCCCACCAAGCACGCATGGGACATGCTCCAGAGACGTGTTTTGAAGGACTTGGACTGAGCGACAACAACCCAACAGCTAAAGGATTTGCTACAATTCCATTGGGAGCGAATACCGCAAGATGACATAAACAGTCTCATTAATTCAATGAATAATCGTTGCCGACAAGTTCTGAATAGCAGAGGAGACCATACTTTGTATTAAATTGTTTTATTCTTTCACAATAAATACATTTTCTTTAGAAATTTCATTTTGTAAGAAAAAAGTTTAGTTTCTTATGTATCTTAGTTTCTACAGTATATTCTAATATTGTTCATTTCTGTTATTAAAAGAACTTATAAAGACAACAGATGTTATTTTTACATCATAGAACCCTAAAGGTATTATTTTAAAAATAAAATACAACGTTATAATGTGAAGAACCATCCTAAAATTTAAATTAGTACATGTTGCTTAGACTTTTTTGATGAGTGTATTTTAAATATAGGACTATAATTTTTAATTTCCATTTTAGTTCCACTTTTATGTATTGGTGCTATAAGGGCTTCTTTCCATTTAAGAGTTATTGGCTTTGCTAGATTTTCTACCCAATTTTTAAAAAGAAGTGGTGGATTATTATCCTTTCCACGACCTTTGTTGATTATAAGAGATTTTAAAATTTTATATACATTTTCTTCTTTGAACTCTAAGTTATCCATCCCATCTGATGTTACTATGTTTGATGAAAAATGTTGGTTATCCAAGAGTAGATAGAATTTTGTGTAAACATTTTCAAAAATATTGTCAAAACCACTGCAAATTTCATCAGGTAACCCACATATTCGATTGCCTCCTAGGATATAAAAAAGATAACACATAAGAGTACATGAGGTCATTATGATCCCAATATTCTATATTTCGAAGAATTGTGTACCAAGAACAGTCGTACATACACACGTTAGACTTGTTCCACACCAAATATCTACTAAAATATTAAAATAAACACTGCTTATTTTGATCTTATGTGAAATACATGTGCAACGGCGAGCAAATGTATATGACATTGAGGTGTGTTTGATGCAACAGTTTCAATGATAGACCGACTAACAAAGCGTATCTTTTATTATGAACTTGAGGAGGGCAAGTGTAAGTAAGACGGACAAATCCCCAGACACAAAGATGTGCTAGAGCGTCACATAAAAAATTGTGACATAGGGCCTTCGCAATAGGAGAATCTGGCAGATAAATATCCCTTTTTATATAAATATATAAAAAGTGGAGATCCCAAATGATAACTATATTTTTTTTAATGCCTTATGGATTTTTCAAAAATTTAAATGAAATAATATAAAAGATAAATGGATTTATTGTCTGGCAGAATAGCTGTTATTGTCAATGTGCAAGATGGTACGGAGTTTTTGATTATTTTTACGGAGCTCCTCAATAACTTTTGGTAAATAAATAGTCGTGTGCCATTCGGTATTCTCTGTACGAAGATTATCCAAAGCGACAGTAACCTAGTGTCCAATCATTCGTTTAGCGGCAGACTCACAACTACTTTCACGGCACTTGGAAAGACTCAAACAGTCAGTTGTTTTTTGGGACTGTAGCAGTAAATCTTTTTTTATATCGTAGGAGGATAACGAACACACGGGTCACCTGATGTTTATCACCACCGTCCATAGACACTAGCAACACCAGAGGAATCGTAAGTGCGTACATACTCATCCTTGTTTTTCTGGACCCAGTGGAACGGAGACCATTACGACCGAAGAAGGATTCAGATAGATGGTACAGTATCACGGTGAGAAAGTTACAAGGGGTCAGTACTACCCCATCCCTTAATCGCCTTTTACGATACCCACGAGAAGATTGATGCTATTCTACTCTGCCGGCACTACACTGCTATATGTATAGGCACATTCCAAAAGTACATCCATTATATGAAATACTAACTTGAACTTGAACTTCAGGGTTGCAACCAGAAGCATATATAACATACACATTGCTCCCAAATTTGTGTATATACTATTTCAAGAATGTTCGAGTTCTTTACAATAGCATATTTGAAGCTAAATTAACCAACTAAATTCAATTACAATCCAATTATGTTCAATAATAATTACTTATTATAAACATGAAGTCTATCGATTAGCAAATTTTGGTTCGCTTGACCTTCAACCGTTTAAGCTAACGCAAAAAATGTTATATCAACATTAATACGATTTAATTCCGTCTTCAGGAGTAAAATCAGTCAGTTAAGGTTGCTGCCTTTTTTACGCTGGTTAAAGATATAGCTTTATTAGATTAATTAATATCATTTACAAATTTTGAATCAGATAATCAGGATATTACATGCTATATACATTACATTACATTTGGAATGAAGGTGTTTGTAGTTTAATTAAATATTGTTACATTTTCTAAATGTTATGATGTGATCATTTAATTATTTGTGAAATAAATATATCAACAAAATACAGAAGATGTCGCCCTTTTTAAAACAGGTAAAAAACATTTCATTTTCTTTCAGGAATATATTTTATACAATTTGTTTTTTATATATTTTTAAATATTTGAAATAGATTGCATTTATTACAATCTATCTAAATAAAATGAGAGGTTTGCTATTGCAACTGAAAAACTTCTACATGGATGTCGATAAATGTTAGTTCTTATACACTTGATTTATATGTAACACGATAGCTTTATCCTCATTTTTGTAGGTGGTAGAGCCACGCCGAAGTTATTATTGGTTTCAGCATGAATGGGTCGGCTCGCCCGGGGTAGTACCCCCTCTCATAGAAAACCGACGTGAAGTAACAATGCTTGCATTGTTGCGTTTCGTTCGGTCAGTGAGAGCGCCGGAGATTTTTCTTTCTGTGGAGAAGTTATTTTTTCATCTGTACATAAAATATACAGAAAAAAAAGGACGCAAACGAAATCACGGGTATCAGCTGGTAAACAACAATAAGGAGATTGTAATATAACTAATTATACATACTTTTTTAATGTAGGACCACAGAATGCAGTTATACATTTTTTTAAAGCAACCAGCCGTTCGAAAAACTTTCTTATTACTAAAAAACCGGCAACAAACACGATCAGTTATATCCTTGTCGGAATCATTTTTTAAAATTATAAACTTACTTATATACTATTATATACTTTAAGCATCTGTCTGATGAGTAATCAGCGCTTACATAGAATAATTACTTATAAAGCAATCAACGTTAATATTTTTGGCTTGCTTAAAAGTAGAACATAATTTAAATACTAGTAACAATAACAAATTGATCGTTCCATGTTTCAGGCTCACTAAGACCATTAACAGTTTTTTTAGACAATGAATAGTGTTAGGTTTTATAACACAGTCCCAAAGCACATGGTGGGGACCCAGATGAAGTATCTGGGCCTCACCATGGATGGGCGCTGACAGTTCGAGCCCCATTTTACCTCTCGTACCTCGAATTGTGGGAACGGCGGCGGCATTCGGCCGGTTGCTCCCTGACATACAAGGGCCGAGCGCTGGGTGCCGCCAATTCTATATAGGAGTCGTGCGGGCAATGGCCATCTATGGGGCGCCGGTGTGGGTCGACACTCTCTTTGCCACCAACGTTCGGGCGTTGCGTAGGGCGCAGCGCATTGTGGCGCAGAGAGCCGTCTGTTTGAACCGCATTATGGCCTCTGCGGTGGCCTTCGTGCTCGCCGGTTCCCTATCCTGGGAGCTAGAGGCGGGAGTTCTTGCCGCCGTGTATGAGATCACGGCGGCAAGGAAGAGAAATGGGGAGCCTGCTGCTCCCAGGGAGGTAGAGGAGTGGCATCGAATTCTGAGGAAGGAGGCAGGACCTGGCGAACGAGCGTTACGGGCGTTACATAATTGACGCCGTCTGCCCGGTCCTGCCGGAATAGATAAACCGGGAGTGGGGTTCCCTGTCGTTTCAGCTGGTGCAGGTACTCACCGGACATGGATGTTTCGGATTGTACCTGCACCAGATCACTCGCAGGGAGCCGACCGCCACATGCCACGAGTGCGGCGTTGACGTGTGGACTCAGATAGAGTATGCTGCGTGGGTGGGACAGCGCGGCATTCTGGCTACAGCGGTAGGGCCAGATTTATCGCTGCTGAGTGTGGTTTCGGCCATGCTCGGCAGCGAACAGGCATGGCAATCGATGGCCTACTCCTATCCACGAAGAGGATCCGCAGTTCGCCCGCCTCCTTCCGCCACCGTACCTGGATATGAGGGAACGGGCCGTGGGGCTGTCTACTCATTGCATAGGTCTGGCTGCCGAGGGAAGGAGCTGGAGTGTACTAAGTCTGTCTCCCTGTTAGGCAGGAGCCCGGTGGTCACCTTCCGCCGGGCGGGCCGGGGGCGGCTATCCAAGGTTGAGTAGCTAGTACGATCCTTTGCTGTCCCAACAAATACGGCCTGTCGGTACATCGTGGGGTTTTAGTCCGTGCGAGACGGACATAACACACTCTCTCCCCCGTTAATAAAAAAAAAAGTCTCAGAGCACATTACAGATTTCCCGTATCAAGCGGGTTTCAATGTATAAAGGTATTATATGGTGGATTAATACGTGAACAAAGGTGACGTCTGGAAATGTCGCCAATCTCTGTGCATCCACCAAAACCGAATGTCTATGTTTCAAAAAATAAAATAAAAAATCTATGTTTCTAAAAATAAGTATAATGAGAAAATGAACCAACCAGGTTTCGTTTCTTGCCGGTTCTTCTCGATGACTGGGTTGTTTTCCGAACTGGTAGCTTTAACGTTCATTTGCGACTTCTCGGCATAATTTTTTTTTTTTAAATTGTAACTCGGCAAAATGACAGCACTGTGCCTGGTGATAAGCACAGTACAATCTAAAAACAATGGCGACCATGGAGTGGCACTCTATCCATCGCCAGTCGCCACTGTCATGCTGGCCTGCGAAAAGCTGGATATGTACAGGGTAATCCCGAAACGCAACCCGCAGAAGCGAATCGCTATGGCGGGCTTTTTCGCCATATACATAGTGGTTGCTACCCAGTCAGGCTGTAAAACCCTACCACCCCGCTTTTGCCATTGCCTTGTTTGTTATTCAGCAGGGTGCACCACGTGTAGGTGAGGTTGGCTTTTTTGGCAAGTCTTATGATGTTATTCGACACCCTTTACACCCCCAATGAAGTATTTTTTATATTGATATTAACATTTACATAGGGTTCCACATTGGTTCTAAGTCGAGCATTAAATTCCAAAATCGCACCAGTCTAGAATGAGTTTTTGAATTTGAATGTTGCAATTTTCACAAACGGTGACTTTGAGATGATAACTATTGAATATTGATTCCAGTGTTTTGTAACCTTCGGAGTCATTTTGAACATGTCCCAGTTCGCTCTTGTTAAGGGTTTCACAGCTATACTTCTGCCGCAACTACAAGCTTCAGACTCGTCCATACTTATTGATGATACCTCAGGATCTTGGATAGGTGAGTTCATTGTAATACTATTTCAAGTATATCTAGAAGACCTACCTTTTTTCTACCTTTTTCAAAAGCTGGTAACGCACTTTTTGACACCCCTCATGATGGAAGTAACCTTAGGCAGCGATGAGCACTTACCTTCACCGGTCACATATGTAAAGGCATGAAATATGAAAATTGATATCTTATAATTATAGATTACTAGATTCTAACTCGCAGATTTCATAGAGCTGCTATATATCGCAAGAGCATATTATTAAACTTATCTACGTTACAATTCCTATATTTCTGTGTTCAATATATTTAAATGCAGTCGGAAAAAATGCTGCAATATTAGCTAGCTATAAAATAATGCAGGGTTTTAATTTATTATCTCTGAAATATCAGTGATAAAACAAATAATTTGACTGCGATGTATTTAGAGATATATATCTATAATTTCCAGGCATGTATTTATGTATATTAGTGACATGTATATTGGTTCTCATATAATGGATGTGAATAAAATAATCACGGACTTAAATTATGCTGTCAATTAACATTGCCAGATGATAGGGAGTGTGGGGATTTTAATCTGACGGAGTTGCAAGCGCAGTATACATTGTGACAAATTTATTATATGGACTCTCTCTCTTGGTTCATTAAAATCCGGGGTTAGCTAGCATGCTATAGCCAGTAGGTACCGAAAGGCTAGTAATATAATAACGGCGACTCACGTTTCATCGCATACCATCAGAGCAGTTACATGTCGTGGAGCCATAAAAAAAACCTTTTAAATCTGATCTGTTTCAGCTGCTATTCCTGGTCTATCGTTGCTTTTAGGAAACTTCACTGTTCCTACAATTATGGCAATATATGGAAGAAAAACCGCACTTTTAATCAGCAACATGGCAATGATCATCGGATGGGTCTGTATTGCAACGGCAAATAGTGTACTGCCTATTTTCCTAGCCAGACTCCTTCAAGGCATTTCATTAGGAATGAGTACATCGTTGGGTCCAATTTTAATTGCTGAGTACACAAGTCCCAAACATCGAGGAGTGTTTTTAGCTTCAGTAACCCTTATCATGTCTTTAGGAACTTTAACTGTGCACACCACGGGATTGTATATAACTTGGCAAAAGACTTCAACCTTATGTAGCATAATAAGTGTTGTTAACTTGATTATTATTATTGCATCACCCGAATCGCCAAGTTGGTTAGTAGCTCGAGGAAGAATTGAAGACTGCAAAAGAGCATTCCACTGGCTTAGAGGACATGATGAAAATGATGAACTTAACAAAATGATTGCCTCTTGCAGTACCGGAGAATTATCATCAAATATTTCAAATTCCTTCTATAATAATTTAAAGAAGAAATTAGCTAATTTTAAAAGTTCCTTAGTTGAAGAGGAATTTTATAAACCAATTTTTGTGATGTTTCACGTTTACATTTTAGAGGAATGGGCTGGAATTAATATCCTATCTCCTTATATACAATATGTAATTGAAGGCATGATAGGAAGAGAAAACATCAATGCGCCGTTACTAATATTTAGTATAGATGCTCAAAGAGTTATCACAACTGTTGTAGCCATTTTTATGATTAAAAAAATTAAAAGAAAGACAATTATACTATATATGACTGTAATGTGTATTATAATTTTGCTGTCATCAGCTGCGTATAGTTATGCGAGAATATCAAAAGTTTTACCTTTTGATCGTCCATTTGTGGGAGTTATATTAATACATTTACACATGTTTGCTGTTGGAATCGGTTCTATGCCATTACCTACAATAATATCCGGTGAGATATTCCCATTAAAGTATAGAAGTTTGTCAAGTGCAATCAGTTCTGTATTCCTCTGTTTTAATATGTTCATGATGATTAAAAGTTTTATCTACTTGCATAGACATTTGAGACTATATGGAGTTTATATTTTGTACGCTGGTGTTGTTACTTATTCTTTGGTTGTTATTTGGATATTTTTACCTGAAACAAAAGATAAAACTTTACAGGAGATTGAAGAAGAATTCAAGGGACGGTCCGTTAGAAGAGAAGATATTCTGTCAATGCAATCACTAGTAAAAGAATAAATTTATATAGTTTCTCCTTCTACCTTTTTATTGGTTGATGTGTATTAATTTTGTAAATTAAATATAAAATAAAAATAGAAATGTATTCTCATTTTTTTCATTCGTGTTTATTTGAATTATTATTAATTTATTCAGACGGTTAGTTGTCCCGAAGTTGGATTATATATTAATTTACTGATTTCTAATCTTAAAAAACTAGTAATTTTCCTATGAAATATTTTGTCATATTCTACTTAGATTTTGGACTTTGATTTTATATATGTATATAATCGAACTGTTCACCCAAGTTTTCGAATATAAAGGTGCTTTATTTCAAGAAATTTATTTCGTCTATCTCAAAAACACAAAATCTTGTAATTCAGATTTTATATTTAGGTAGGGTTTTACTTTTTAACTTTATCTACATAGGTATCAGTCCTAAAAAGAAAACTAACTAGAGATAAAAATTCTACTATAATTCATAAAATTTTAAGAAAAAATCGAATATTTAACAAAAAGAAATTGATAGAGTTTTTAATATCTATTAAACACAAAAATAAATAAAGGTCGATTAAGAAACAATGAAGAGATATATACTTAATAATTAGATACTTAATACATAAATAATTATGGTTCTGAATATACTTGATATTTTTTTATAAACGTTAAATATTAAAAACTCTATTTTGAAAACCTGATTACTGATGATGCAAACAGTGCAATAGAATACAATAAGAACGTTTTTAAAAACCTTGTCTCTCTGTTTGATAACATTAATTTCTAATCGAAAAGATTACTAAACTAATTCTCATGGGATTTTCACAAGTAACTCGCGGGCAGAGCTAGACTATACGAGTACATATAATAAAAATTAAGTGTCTGTATGTCATATCAACTTTCTACTGATTGGATATCAAAGTATTACTACAAGCCATTGATAACAAAGATTCAATTTTTAATTTTTTTTTTCATTATATTATGTACTTGTGAGTTATATAGCAGGTTAAAGTTCCAAATATGTTGCTGATGCATATTTAATGTACACATTACATGATACGATAGGTGGCGTGCATGTTGTACTTACAAATGTTTTTGAAAAGGCATTTCTATAATTGTGCATCTTCTTAGAATTTTAAATTTCTGGAATACAATTTTTAAAAAAACGTGCGGAGCTAGTGTACAGCTAGTATTTAATAATTTAATTTAAAATTGTAGGGAACGCCTAAGAAATATTTTAGCAATTTACGGCTTATGCGACCATCTAAGACTTCGTCTATATTAAATTACGATGTAAAACTTAATATCAATAAAATATGACGTGGCGCCACCTAGTGATGAATTGTAGTAGAATGAGTATTATATTATCCTTCCCCGAGAAAAACAGGTGTGTCAATTTTCGTGCATATGTAAAAGTGTAGACTCAATTTTTAGAAGATACAAAAAGGTTTTACTAAACCGTTGGTTTTATTATTTTTTCATAATTAACTAAAGAAATTCCCATCTAAACTACACTTCTATCGGTTGGATGGACATATTATGTATTCAGTTTGTTTATGATTTTGCGCTAAAGATGGTTTAAGGAGTCGCATTACTTATAATACGCAACAACGTGGCGAAAGTCTGCTCTTGCGCAATTCGCAACCATGGCGAAAGGTTCTAGAGTTGGACTCAATCGATATTCAGTTATCGATAGAAAATATAGCAAATAAACGAAACAATTTATTTATACAATTAATTAATTTATTCAATCAACTAATAAACTACAAACAACTAATTAAAATAATTTAATTAACAGTGTAGCGGTTGGAATGATACTAAATAATTATGTTATATTTATCTCAGTAAATATATAACACTGGTATTGTCTAGAGCGTGTTATTTCATTGGTCAGTATTTATCAAACCATTGAACGACGACTTTTTCCTTATAAATGGAGTAATCAGACATACATTTCTAAAAAAAAACAGGGTGTGTCGTAAAGACACGATAGAAGTGAAAATGTTGTATTAAAGGGGTACATTTTAATCTAAAGAGTACAACAAAAAGGCAACGTTGCTTAACTTCGGTGATTGGACGAGAACCGACGTTTTCAACACTAACCGACACAGTGTTTACCCCCATCACTTTTCGTCACACAAAAAGATTTTCGAGCAGAATTTCAAAGCCCTACAATAAGAATATAAGTACACTTTGCTCAATGTTAATAGATCATTTTTCCGTGTCTGCACTAACCACTCTGTGAAAGAGTCACAGTTAAGGAGTGAAAAAGCCGCATTGGGTTTGACGACCACTGACCTAGAGCTTTACATGTCTTCGGCAGATGTCACTCACTTTCAAGGTACCTGGGGTATATACACTGACCCATCTCAAACGCATCAAACTAAAACAGAATAGACTGATGAGTTTAACACCACGTTCCTGTTGGTAGCGATCCTGTCGAATATACACACTAACACTTCGAGGGGTTACACGGGTTATAATTTTGATAGAGCAAATATCGATAATTGTTACGTAAACGTCATTCACTGTTCCTTATTCGAGTTCAACCGACAGTCAGTTGGATCGCGGCTGTCTCAACACGCGACGATGTTTGTTTATGTGTTGTCACAAAAAATATATTTCTAGTGATAAATAAGTATATATATTTAAATGCATTGTTTTACACTTTTAAGGAGTATAGGTTAATAGAATTAAATACAGCGCCATCTATTAAATAAACTATAGAAATAAACATGATTGTATTGCAACGAGACGCTTCACCGTTGACCTAAATTTTATTCTCCATCAGGTATGTCCTTTTAAATCAGGTAAGTTCTTCAGATGATAAAAATATTATTAATATGGTTTTTAATGTCTAACAATGTAGAATAGGTATTGTTGTACATTTTTTTAAATATATTTTGTTCTAATTTAATGAAAGTACAGTGTCAATATATTGGAATTGATTATTTATGTGTTTTTAAACTGTTTTTCGAAAAAGATTCGACACAAAACTGGTTTTTAATTTTTTTATTTCCAAAAGTAGGATTCAGCTTCTATTATTAGCACTATATTTCTGTTAAATTCGTACCTAGTAATTATTGTGTCGTGCTAGAGCGATTTGGCCCGTGGAATATCGATTCGGTGTACGATAGTTCAGACTACATTATGTACTAATGAATTTTACAGGATTCACATATAGGTATTTATTGTTTACTCACTGACAGTGAAGGAAAACTTCGTGAAAATATAGAACTGCAGATCCTCTGGGTATGCTATGATTATACACATAGCTTACTTACATCACGCGATTTTGCACATTTTACAAGGCTAACTTATCTGACCCAGTTTATTATAAGAATTCGAGTGTTTTGAAAAAACAACATTTCAAAGCCTTTACGCCGTCAGACTTTAGGCGAACTTATGTTGGTCCGAATCCTATTAGTGCTTTAAATATAGTCTAAAGGCTATTATTATTGGGTGGATCAATATGTGGACGATGGTGACGTCTGGAAATGTTGCCCCTCTATGTACATCCACCTACCTAAAACGATTGTAACTATCTATGATTGTAAAAATATGTATAATGAAAACATAAACTAGATCGAGTTTCTTACTAGTTCTTCTCAATGAGTATGTTGTTTTTCTGAACCGGTGCTAGTTCTGACATTAGCGTCTTCTCAGGACCTAAATTGAATGAAGTATTATTTATTTTCATTATGTAATAACGTGTTTGCAAAATGTTATGATGATCGGTTGTTTAGATAAAAAGCGTAATCAACTCTCATTTAAATTTATATTATTTATAAAGATTCGTATTACAATTAATTGCAGTTTATGTACAAATTCTCTTTTAAGCGTCATTTCTCAATGTTAAACTCTATTCAATTAATTCCGAGATAATTAAATACCTAACGAGTCCTTGAATACTTGATGTAAAAATGTTTTTCGGAAATTAAATTTCACTTTTTTTTTAACTATGTTTAATAAGTGGCATTAATATACATTTAAATATTCAGTCTTCAGTGACAAACATTATAACATGAAACTGAGTTGTGACGTTCGACATTGTTTTACATTACACATACGTTGATAAATACATTACGTAGCCTCACTTCAGATCTTGTATTATGTTAATGTAATTAAATGTTAAAACAAGAATGTTTGGTGGAAAAAAAACACTGTGGGGAAATAGTATGATGGTAAAAGTTTTTTTTTAATTTCCCGTCAAGTTAGCTTCCACACAAGTTAAAAATATTATTAAGCACGTACGTATAACTATGTTCCGACTGCACTTAAGAGCCAATCTTCCTTTAAATGAATCTTAAGAAATCTCTCTCTTCTAAAATCTCTGAAATCTTAGACCACATGGTCTTTTAATAACAGATGATTGTTGTCAAACGGGGAAAGCTATCTATATATTAATACGTAAAGCGAAAACTTTGTACCCCTTTTTAAGCGAATTGCGCGAACGGATGAACGTGAAATTTGGCATAGTTAAAGTTTATAGGGAGGAGAAGCTATTTTTATGTAAAATGCTTTAAAAACACATTAAATTAATTAATTTATAGATTACACACAGTAGTTGAATGACATACAACATATATACACATGAAATGAAAATGACGTTCCGCCACCCTTCATTTTACTCTTACGGTCCAATTACCTTTTTTCATCCTAAATTCAATATTTTTAACATAACTTACGTTCCATTATTGTAGGTTAATTTCATAATAATGTAATATATAATATGTAAATTAATAATTTACATTAATAATTAATTGATGAATATCTTAAGTAAATTTATGAAACCGCTGAAATAACTATAATTCTTTTTGTTCTTATTGAGTTTCAAAAGGAATTATGGTCAAATTTCGACCACTAGTCGATTGTTGCTAATATTTCGTTCTTTCTATTACTAGTTTCAGATTTAACTTTTTCAGGGTACACACACACACACAAGTTACAAGTGCCGCCTTTTTCAATAAAATATTATACGCCGATCCGAACTTAAGATCATATTCAGAGCGGCCAAAACCATTGACAAGGGTTTAACATAAAGTAGCCTACAAATAAATGTCTGGAAATTTCTCTGCATTTGGTATCGTGTATCGTTCACCATTCTTTTTAGTGATGATTAATTTTGTACCACTTGTAAGGTAAGATTATTTTACATTAATCTATTTATATGAAAATACAGTTCATTTGAGGCTCATTTACGACAAAACTATTGAACGAACCGACGTAGGAATATGACCATGAGAATTTTTTCGTAGATGTTTAAAAACTACTTATTTTATGCATACCCTTCGTCTTTTTTTCATTTAAAAAAAGTTGAGGCATTCAGGTGGGCTGTGTGTTCTTTTTGGAATTTTAAAATTAATTATAGTATGGATTATTTAAATTTCATATTTTCTATATTGAAACTATTAACATTTGTCGGATTTTCATATGTATTGGCACACGGAGCAATATTATATAAATTCTTGTAAAGATTATTAATCAATCAAGCCTATTTATTATGAGCTGCAAAATATCAATATTACATGTACACAGGTTGCTAGTATAGGACTACTAGGATAGTATAGGACTACGAGTCGCTAGTCTGAAGCAAGCCGCGCAAGCGCAATACACTCGGTCACGGTTACTAGCATGTCAGGACGCAATATTATGGAGAAGCTGTTAAGACCTCGCTTGGTCAATAGTGTAGTCATTTCGAAAAAAAATAAAAATATTATGGATGTATCTCCCGCCAAGAAATATCGACGCACAAAATGATGTTTTCACTTCAAAAATTATTTTATTCCCAGCGATGCAGTCGGTATCAGCTAGTATACTTTGGTAGATCTTTGCCCGATTAAGTATGAATGTTGTATACTCGTACACGTGTTTGTGAATAATAAATTTACGTTCTTTGTTTGTACAACTGTCGCGGTTGTCACAGAAACAGAAAAAAATATTTGTGGAAATAATACTTATAAAGTTAAAAAAAAAAGTAATCAATCTTCAACAGTAACCTTCAAGGGGCACCGACTTTGGAACTAGGACTAAAGTATATTAAGGTATCTATATAAAAGTACGAAACCTATATTTTTGTTAGTGCTTTCTAAACTTATATTTTGATTTAATGCACTGTGTCTAAAAATAGTTCCAATAGGTAAATAGCAGTTCAGTGACTGATTTTCTTATTCAAGGTCACGATTCGCAGCGGGTTGAAGGTTGAATCGGTACAAACCTTTCGTTCCGCATAATTATTTTTTTATGTCATTTTCTAAGGAACAAACGAATTCAAAGAATTATTCTCTCGGACACAATAAACTACGTATAGGTGATATTAAAGTACCTACATTATAGAAAACTAATTAGTTTTACCGAAGACTAGTAGTCCGATGAAGCTGTTAAGACCTCGCTTGTCAATAGAGTAGTCAGAGCGAAAAAAAAAATTTACCGAAGACAAGTTACAGCGAGATAAGAATTGTTAATGAATAAACTAACACTAGTTATATCCGCGGTTCCTCTCATTTATACATAATTATTGTTGACTAGCTGTGCCCGCGACTTCTTCCACGTGAAATCTTACGTAAAAAAACAGCGATTAAATTCATCTGAATGTATTAAGTCAATTTACTTATCTACTTTTCTCTCTTATTTAAGTCGCGTCGCCATTAAATGTACAATAACTTTTGACAGACCGAACCGATTATAATGAAACAAAATTAATTGTTACTCGAAGGTATGGTTTATGACTTATTACCTTAAGTTTTATCATGAACGCAGTATTTTAGCAGTGATGCGTGTTCAACAAACAGATAGGCAGAGATTTCTAAAATTGATTGAAACGTATTTTACTTTTTTTTTCTTTTTTTTTTTTATAGTAGCACGGCATAATGACTGCCATGTGCCTGATGGTAAGCACAGTACAATCCAAAAACAATGGCGACCACCGAGTGACACACTATCCATCGCCGGTCGCCGCTGTCATGCCGGCCTACGAAATGCTGGATATGCACAGGCTGATCCCGAAACGCGACCCGCAGAAGCGAATCACTATGACGGGCTTTTTCGCCATATACATGGTGGTCGCGACCCAGTCTGGCTGTAAAACCCTACCACCCCGCTTTCGCCATTGCCTCATTCGTTATTCAGCAGGGTGCACCACGTGCAGGTGAGGTTGGCTTGAGTGTCTCAAGTGTTAGATGTTATTCGACACTCCTTACACCCCAAACACCCCTTACACCCCAAACACCCCTTACACCCCATACCCCTTACACCCCAAACACCCCTTACACCCCAAATTCCTATTCCTAGACACCTGCAACATTTATTTTCACAAAAATCTAAATGTACAGACACGTTACATTTATATTCTTATTATATAGAAGATAGACGATGAGCAAAAATTGATGTGAATACATGCCATCGAGCCATGGGCGCCGCTACATTGGTGCTGGCTGCTCTGCCGAGCGCCTTTCACTTTACCCCTACTCTGCGGTCGGCTGTAAGGCGACATGCAATAGGTGGACGAAAAAACTTGATACAGTGGAAAAAGGTTTCACTTTAATAATTAACCGCTACGCCATGTGTGTAAAACGGATCCAATTTAAAGTACCCGCGAATTTGTCTCCACTCGTATATTAATGATGGCAATATATAACCAAACACATATTTAAACTTACCTGATATTATTCATTACGTTTTATCCAATTTCAAGCAGTAAAAAAATATACGTTTTTTTATAGATGGAAAAACTTTTCCGTAATAATTGTTTTAAGTCAAAGTCTCTCAAAGAGTCAAAGATTAAGCAATCAATCAGAGGCGATATATTATTTATGTCTTTATTTTTCCATAATATCGCTGACCCATAAACTTTATTACAAATTAGATGATGCATGTGCCTAGTATATGCCGTTCATTAACTTATCACCACTTCACTTCAGCCTGCAAGAAACACATGACAGGATCAAGGCTTCTTCCCGAAGGAAAATATGGGCATAAAGACCACGCCTATCCACGATGTATTGGCGATTTCAAATACAGAGTTTCCCACATTATGTTCTTAGTTATCACACATACGTACATAATATTAGGTTCAGCTTAAACTTCTCTAACTAATTACGCAGCGCAATCTTGGGTTTCGAAGTTATAGTCTAATTGCGCTAAGCTTGTGATTAGCTTTGTTTCAATAACGCGTTGAAACTGTAAAATGTCTTTAATTGTAAAAAATAAATTGAACCATGCATGTCGAAAGGATATTGAAAAAATAAAAGAAACCAGTGGACCGTGAATAAAAACAATGGAAACCTTCTTGACATTGTTGCAACGAAGGATCAAGTCAATGACAATCAAGTAACAATGATAATTTAAAAAAAATAGAAGCGCCATTTGTATTTTTATTTTGTCATACTTTTATATAAATATATATTGTACTTTTGGAACTTAACTCAGCACAAGCTAAGTGAACGCTAAGCTTGCAACTGTAAATTTAAAATCTCGACTCAAAGCTGAGATAAGGCTGAGTGTGGTTCTATAAATTTAACCTAAATTGCATCCTACTGGAGTAGAGCCTTCAAGCATTTTGCTATCTGTGATACAGTGACACACACTACCTCAACACATAAAGACAACGTCAAACATGTGCACACAGTAAGTACACATAATGTGGAAAGGTTTCTTTTTTCCCCTTATTTTGCGGAATTCGTTTAGAGAATTGTGAGAGAGTTTCAAAATGCATATCACATATGTATATTAGTGAAGCAAATATGTATAAATGTGTGACTTAGTAATGTATACAGGCAGGTATAGGCAGTTTAGCTCGGTAAGATTCGCGGTGTTGCATTGGTGTTGCTTGTTTTCAGACGGCTGAGCGGCTTAAGCACGCGCCTCATTAGATTGGTGAAGCCGTAAAAGTTCGCCAAGAAAGCAGAGTATGTCGGTTCGAAACAAAATAAAACCCTGTCCCGGGATCAACTAAACAACAATCAAGAGGGGTGATAGAGAGTTATTGCGACTTGTTCGCAACCATTACACGAACGGGAAACCCATTACAGTGTCTCTTTTTAGTCAGTCACGTTGCTGGATTTGATACTGTAAATAGCAACTGAGATAAGTTGATCAGCCATATTGGCGTCACTTTTTCATAAGTAACAGGTATGCTTTTTGTGGTCCTTCTAATAATCCGGTAATTTTGTGTTATTAAGACATACCGCCACCCATTCGTTATCATACAACACGTTATCATTTCAGCTTCAAAGCAAATGGAAAACTTATTATTATGTTTAGCTAACTAAGCAAATATAAATAATCCTAGCCATTTTTGATTGCTTACAATATAGATCCGCGGAACCCAAATTTAGGCATAGATACGTATTATATAAGTAATATCAAGATGTAATAAATGCCAAGTTTATATTCCTATATAATAATTTAACTTTGTTTTGTTTTAAGCTCTTGACTATATTACGCAACGCAGGCCCGAATTTACTTATTTAAAGCGGCCAAAAATATTGGCAATGTAGTTTGGTCCATCAGTGTAATATATATGACTTGTTGCGAGGAATATTTTTTTAATTTTTTTTATGTCAAAATGAGGCAAACCAACAGTTGGGTCACCTGATGTTCAGTGATCACCACCGTCCATAGATACTAGCAACACCAGGGGAGTCACAAGTGCGTTGCCAGCCTGTATATGAGCGAGGGGAAGGGAAAGGGGGAAAGGAGATGGGCCCCCGGCGCTCTCACTGACCGAACGAAACGCAACAACGCAACTGTTACTTCACGTCGGTGTTCTGTGAGAGGGTGGTACTACCCCGGACGAGCCGACCCATTCATGGTGAAACTAGTAATAGCTACAGCGTGGCTCTACCACCTTCTATATATGTAACTAATACATGTATATAGCCAATATATATTTTATATAATGAATATTTAAACAACATTAAGTAAATTATATTCCAATATTCTTCTTTAAATTTGCCATCTTGTTTTCTTTACCACAGGTTAATTTTAGTTTTTTTTAGATGAATTCATGTTCACTTTTTCATTTATTCTTGTTCTATTTTTCTTTTTTTATAAAATATTTATCAATATTTAATGTTACATAATTTAATTTTACCATATTACTAATAGTGTAAGTTGTATCGATGTTATAAAGCGTTGTTGGTTTTAGTCTAGCTTGCTCCTTCTTATATTGTTACTATATTATTTACCGGACAGTTTACTGTTGCATTATCCACAGTTGTGAATAAATATTGTAAAATAGTATACATGAATATAAAATTATAGGGAATTCCGAGTGGTTGCAGATATCGGCCTAGTCAGAATATTAATGCCGCGACGCTTAGCCTTGTTTATTGCATCTCTACTATATCCCAGCTGACGTTGTCCCACCCTGATAATAAAAAAAACCTAGACAAATTATATACCTTAAACTTCCTTATGTATCACTTTATCTAATGGTCAAAACCGCTTGAAAATCCGTTCAGTAGTTTTTGAGTTTATCGCGAACAGACAGACAGACGGGGCAGTGGACTTTTTTTTATAATTTGTAGTGATATATTGCAGTAATATATGTATACCAGATAAATGTTACTTTCTTTCCATAACTACTGAATTTAAAAATAATATAACTCATTTTATGTCTTAAGATACGCTTCATTTGTAGGAATACTTGGCCCGTATGAATGATGATATAATTAGAGATGTTTAGTTCCACATCAAAATAGTTACATAAACTGTATTCGGTACTGAATTGATATCAGTCAAATTCGAGATGGGAACTGAAACAGGTTTTAACAGCTCCACAGTTCAGTACGCTAACGAATTCCGGAACGTACCGAATTAACTTCTGCCGAGACTAATGAAAAGCTACCTCCATGTCATCTTCCTATCTCTTACTACAGATCTCTTACAACGATTCATTACGAAAAACCCCAAAAACCATAATATATGATAATGTATAGCGTTAATTTGTACTAATATTTTTTTAAACTTAGATAAGCCGGATTTAGTAAAAGGCCTACATAATTTAAATACTAGAAACAGTAGCAAATTGGTCATTACATATTTTAGGTTCACTAAGACCAATAACAGTTTTATTAGGTTTTATAACAAAATCCCGACATTACACATTACCGATTTGCACGATAGTTAGTTCAAGCACCATGTCAAATGGGTTGCCGGTTCATCTCCATGACTGTTTTGTGTTCGGAACCGGTGGTAGATTTGTACATAGGCGCCTTCTCAGGGCCTTATTAAGTATTTTGTACATAAGTTACAATAACAAATATTGAGGCATAATCTTATTTATATTATCTCGGTCATACTTTAGTATACATAAATAAAGCTACCGGAATTCCGAGTACATTTATGTATTTCGAATATAGCTTATAAAACTGTCGACTGGCGTTGATAAACTATCGTCACAAGATCACAACATTTTTAATCACATTAACAGCAGCCTGCAACATCATCTGCGTTTGTAATTTTATAAAACGTGACTTCATACATTATTTCGTATGTAATCACATGTAATTCTAATCGTTTTTGCAGCACATACCAAAGCTTGTCGAATTATTGTTAAGTGTATAAAAAAGTTTTGAAGCCATTCGGTGAATGAAAACATGGTGACGAGACCATACCATAGCCGTAGGTTTTTTTCTAAACTGCCTGCCAGCTGCAACCCTCAAGTTAATATTCTATCGCCAAGCACCTGTCAGTGTGTTCCTGCAGCTGCACTTGAGGACCAGTCCTCTCTGAGTTTAGTGTGTTGATCATCTTAGACTACATCATCATTTAACACCAGATTAGATTGGAGTCTAACGTTATAATCTATAAAGTACATCAAAAGTTAAAAACGGTTAAATATTTTTATAAAACGTATAAAAAACACTATAAATATATATTTGTAACATACCATAGATTACAGTTTTTAATAATTATAAAAGTTGCTCGAGTTTACTCGGAAGCAATTATGATAGTAACAATTCTAAGAAGTGCTAGAGACGACAGTTCATACTGAGTTCTGAAACCCTCATCAGGCCTATACCTGCCTAGCATATACGGAGATCTTTTCTTTTTTGTTATTAACGTAGGGAAAATCCCTTACGGATACGCCACACTTCCAGGGGAGAAAGTGAGTTATGTCCGATTTCCACGATCTAAAACCTCAGGGTGCACCCACAACCGCCATACGCGCTCGTGTTAGCTAGCACCATATCGCCTTGGAGCATATACGAAGACCTGCCAATGTCGATAAAAGAACAGGTAAACTACAGGTTAATATAAAGCTTAGTAAAAAGTAAACTAACGGAACCAGAGCGTTGTTTTAGAATACTTTCTAGGTAACCTAGTAAGGTTACAGTGGAAAAATCTGTCGCCAAGCATATATCAACATCAACCGCAATCTTAACAATGATATGAAATTAGATATCATATATTTTAATATCATATATGTTTAAAATTCGTATACCGGATTTAAGATTTTCGACGAACGGTGTAGAGCAGCGGCTTCCAAACGTTACAGAAAACACTCAAGCCATTTTATGGAACCCTTCATCATAGATATTCTGTACCTCTATCTTTTTGTACGATTTGAGATGGATTAAGAGGTAAAATTTTATGGAATTGTTTAATTTTTCTTTGTTATTTGGTTTTCCTTTTTAGTTAAAACTTTCGTAATTAGCTCCCTATTCCTCCTTGGAATGGGTGCAATGTATTAATGCTGTGCCATAAGTGTCTAAAAAGCGGCTGGGTAGCGCCCATGTGCAAAAAGTAGACCGTGAGCTGAATAAATCTATGCGAACCATATCCGGGACGTTAACATGTACTCCCACAGAATGGCTACCGGTACGTTGTCATATAGCTCCACCAGCTTTGAGAAGGAATGAGGCCTCGCTGAGAGAACTTATTAAAGTAAAGCAGAACATTAGCCTACCTATGCATAGTGAGTTCTTTAATCCCCCTCACCATAGACTAAAATGCCGACGACCAGGTTACAATATTGCTGCGGAAATAGCTAATGGGGAATCCAGCATATGGAGCGAATGGCGAAAAACTTGGCAAGCGTCAAATTTGGACCAAGCAAGATGTGCCATCGACCCGTGCGTTAAATTAAGGGGCTTTGATCTCCCCCGAGGTGACTAGTGCAAACTAAACAGATTGCGTATTAGACACGGGCGGTGTGCACAGTTAAATACCGGTGCGGATGGATTGACTCGCGGCGCTGTGACTACGGAGCAGATATACAATCCTTAGCACACATCATACAGCAATGCCCACTAAGGAAATACGAGTATAATGGTTCTCCAGATGACCTGATCGTTCTTACCGACGACGCCCTAAAATGGCTGAAGGAATTAAATTTGTAAGTGTCTAAAAGATTTACATCTGTTTCGCGCTTTAATATTTGCACGTCATTAACCATCATTTTGGGGTGTAAGGGGTGTCGAATAACATCGAAGACTTGAGACATCCAAGCCAACCTCACCTGCACGTGGTGCACCCTGCTGAATAACGAACGGGCAATGGCGAAAGCGGGGTGGTAGGGTTTTACAGCCTGACTGGGTCACAACCACCATGTATATGGCGAAAAAGCCCGTCATAGTGATTCGCTTTTGCGGGTCGTGTTTCGGGATCAGCCTGTCCATATCCAACTTTTCGCAGGCCGGCATGACAGTGGCGACCGGCGATGGATACTGTGTCACTCGGTGGTCGCCATTGTTTTTGGATTGTACTGTGCTTACCATCAGGCACATTGCAGTCATTTAGCCGTGTTACTATAAAAAAAAATTTAAAAAAAATCATAGAAATGACGTGAAAATGTTCACACAACCAAATTTATTTTCTGTTTGTTTTAAAATCTAAATATATAAAAATCCAGTGTCCTGATGTTTGTACACGATGAACTCCGAAACTACTCAACTGAACTTCATGAAAGTTGGCATTTATGTATAACTAGCTTCTGCCCGCGGCTTCGTCCGTGTGGAATGGACTAAGACTAACATGCAGCGGAAGCTCTGAGAAGGAAAAGGAACCCTATTTTGAAACATTCTTCATTGGTGCTCCGCTCATATTTGTTTTAGCGTGGTTACATATAGCCTACAGCCTTCCTCGTTAAATAAACTATCTTACACTTAAGGAACTTTTCAAATCGGAACAGTAGTTCCTGAGATTAGTGCGTTCAAGCAAACAAATTCTTCAACTTTATAGTATTAGTAAATGGAAGTCTATCTTATCTATCAAATCTATGATCGAACTTGAGAGAATTGGGTAATTTATATTTTGATAAATGATTTTAACATATTTTAATTATAAATTACACTATAATCAATATAATAATTCAAAACAGAACACTTAGTCTATTATATTGAGTTTTCACTTCTGTCGGTAGTCCTTATGACTGCCTCGATTTTTTTTACCAAATAATTTATAACAATGAAACTATTTAAAGTTAAAATTATTTAGAGTTAAACCAACTCAGTGAAAAATTTTAACTACTTTTTACGGAACTTTAGGGTTCTGCGGAACTCACTTTAGGAATCGCTGATCTAGACCGTCGCGTTGCGGAACACAATATGTAGTTTTTTTTTACCATGACTGTACACATTTTGAATACGCTACCAACATTCGATTCATTATAACAACAATCTGATTATTGTCTTTTTTTACCCGGAATCGAACTGCGACCGTTTCCTTATTGCTTTTAAAATATTTATTTCTGAGTACATAGGCATTTTTTTTTTCAATTTAATTGTTAATTTATTTTATTGCAACGAGAAATACATACAAACTTATTTTGAAAAAGGCACCTAATTTATGAACTAATAAGGTCTAATATGACTAACCTCAACTCTTACGATCTTATTAATCTTGACTACACCAAATAGGCTGCAGTGGCTATTTAACAGCACTCAAGTACCCATTCGCTATTTCATAACTTAGGGAGTTACTCTTATCTATACATATGATAAGAATGTAAATTTTTTTATGAAAAAAAATGTTACAGGTGTCTTGGAATAAGTAATAAAATACATTTCAATCATTTTTAGAAATGTCTGTTTGTCTGTTTGTTTGAACACACATCGCTGCTAAAGTACTGCGTTCACGATAGTACCTCTCCAAGAAAGTCATAAACCATATCCTTGAGTAACATTTAGTTTTGATTTCATTAAAATCGGTTTACTTTATTAAAAGTTATTGTAATTTTAATGACGACGCTACTTAAGTACCAGAGAAAAGTGCATCACTAAATGCACTTAATACATTAAGATAATTTTATCAGTTACTCTTTTTTTACATTCGCATCCACACATATACGGAGTCGAGTGCACTAATATATATTATAAAAGGCAAAGTTTCTCTATATGTATGTTCGTTTGTATCCTTATACCTCAAATATCAGTAGATATATTAAATCACCATTATTATATCATATGTATACACACAATACTTTTTTGGAACGAAAATTATTAACGCGGTTTGCGATAGGAATTGACTTGTAGAAAACGTCCCGTAAGGAAAAAGCGTTATGTTCCCTTCGAGCAATGCGAGTGTCGAAATTCAAACAGGAGCATAGGAAATGCCATAAAATATAACAATGAAACCGCCATAAAGGCTACAATCTCAAATAAAAATTTGATGCTTAATATATATTATTCATAATTAATATGATAATAATAACAATGTTAAAGTAATCTATATATTAACTAGCGGTCTCGGCAGACGTTGTCCTGCCTTGACAATAAAAAAAATCTAAATAAATAAAATTCAACCGCTGCGCCACCTACCGGGTCCAATTGTGAATCTAAACCATTCTCGGATCCACTCGAATACGCACACAAAATTTCATCAAAATCTGTCCAGCTGTTTAGTAGGAGTTCAGTGACATACACACGTACAGAAGAAATTTATATATAAAGATACTTGACACGAAAACTTTGTACCTCTTTTTAAGCAAATTGCGCAAACGAATGAATATGAAATTTGGCATAGTTAAAGTTTATCTGGAGGAGAAGCGCATATATATACACATACTTATATAGCTATTTTTGAAGTTATACTTCTTTTGGCGCGTTAGGGAAAAATGATGAGAGTAAATTTTGACGATGCGCGCGCACTCACGAAAAACCGACACCCTGAAGCTAGCTATATCATTTTGTTTCTTTGTATTTGTTGTTTGTATTTCTTTGTATTAAATACCTTTTTTCTATTGTTCGTGTCGTTTTTTCTGCAAACGTAAAATAAGCCGAAAGATACAATTTTTGTAAAGATTTTTATCTTGTTACGCCAAAGAAGTATAACTTCTAACGCGTGTACATAAGTACAATATGTACACACACACTTTTTTTTTCGTCTCTCTTACTCTAATTACAATATTCTTAAACTATCTCTTTCGCGCTATTTCATTCCCTATCTATTTATTCTTTAACTCCCATCGTGATTATATTGTCTTCCCTTTCACTCTTTCGTTCCAATTACCTTTTTTCATCCTACATTCAATATTTTTGACATGACTTACGTTCCATACCTTACTTGCCCTTTGAAAGTAACTGGTCAATTTTATAATAATATTCATTAATAAATACTTAAGTAATTAATTGATAAATAATATATCTTTAATAAATTTACGAGACCACTGAAATAATTATTGTCTTCAGTGTTATTGAATGTAAAAATGAATTGTGGTCGAATACCGACCACTAGTAAAAATAGGATAAGTAAAATAATAATGATGCTCATTGTATAAGCTACACTACACTTAAAACGATTTTTAAGTAGGTAATAAAGTATAGGTGGTAGAGCCACGCTGAAGTTATTACTGGTTTCAGTATGGATGGGTTGGCTCACACCCACGTGAAATAACAGTGCTTGCATTGTTGCGTTTCGTTCGGTCAGTGAGAGCGCTGGCGAACCATCTCCCCTCTCCCCCCTCCCCCAAACACAGGCTGGCATCGCACTTGCGACTCCCCTGGTGTTGTCTATGTACGGTGGTGACCCCACCTGTTCATTCGCCTTCAATAATATATACTTATAAGTATATTGCGTACAAAAAGGCCTACAATAAATATGTTTATTTTAATGTATATACTTTATAGGTCATAGCGTTCGACCACAATATCATGTGATATTAAATGACGATGCAGCCTAAGATGGTAAAGACGCTAAATATAGAGGGCGCTGATTATCAAGTGATGAGACGCAATGAGGAAATGAGATTACGGTATTAATCATTAAAAAAAAAAATTAATACCTTAGCGACAATTAGTAATTACGTGGACAGAGTCGATAGCAGAGCTAGTCTAGTATAAATTCCTCAGAGAGCTTGCTAACTTTATAATATGGAATAAGGTGGATCAATATGTGAACGACGGTGACGTCTGGAAATGACGCCCCTCTCTGTGCATCCGCCAAAAATAAATGTAACTGTATATTTATAAAAATATTTTGTGCTATGTTATGTATAATGAAAAGATAAACCAGATCGAGTTTCTTGCCGGTTCTACTCGATGGTTGGGTTGTTTTCCGAACCGGTGGTAGTTTTACGTTCAGAAGTGCATTCTCAGGGTCTAAATTGAATAAAGAATTTTTATTTTTAAATCCAAAAGACTTCTGAACAGCCACAATCTCTCGCATACATATGTTTATAGAATACTTAAGTTACCTTATTTTGCTACTCAGCGTTATCATTAGCTGACACTTTTGTAGCATTCAACGTAATCTTATTTAGTCATTGTTTGTAACAGTAATTATATGACCTTTAACTTGTTTCTGACGTCTGAACTAATATAAAAAATACATGATGCAATCAAAATATGTCGTATTACTTGCAAAGTTTTTCCTGTTATTTTTTATCGAAGAGATTGAATCGGTAGCATATCTGAAATCTTTTTTATAAGTTGTAGGTTGTAGTGTTTGACAAAATTTTCATCTGGTGTTAAATGTGACGTGGTTTATGCTCTTTATTAAGCGCTGTTGCCGGAACACACCAAAATGTTGTATGTGTTGTGTGATTAAGCTGTTGCATATCTCTAAGATACCTTTTTTTTTTTCTCCGGGCAGTAGAGGATGGATATGCCCGAGTCGCACGGACTAAAACCCCATGGTACCTTCTTACACCTTTTGGCCAGAGGAGCAGGGACTGTCTAATCGACACTACATCTGCTCCTCCAACAGGTGTTGTCCCCTCCTAAGGGACCCAAACTTCGGCCTGAGGGGTCAAGATGGTGGACCCGTCAAGGGGAAATGGGTGTTACTCCCCCTAACGAACTGTGGGAGCATCAGCATAATGCACCTCCACCACATGGACCTGTGCAGTTTAACTGCCCGGAGCGACGGACATGCATGTGTCATCTCTAATATACCTGACTCAATGTCTGAAGCTAATGCGACTTAAAGATCTAAGAATAATACATAATAAAGTTATGTGTTTATAGAATTTATCCCTAAATAGTCAAATTTTCATATATAATGTACGAGTGTAAACAAAAAGTAACACTGTATGTAAATAATCAAAGTCGGAAAGTCTGCCGCCGTCAGGTGGATCCTCTAAGTGCCCCTTCCCGCCACCGTAGCCGGACCAGAGGGGATAGGCCGGGGGGCCTATCTCCTCATTGCACAGGTCTAGCTGACGCGAGTAGGCAGCTGGTGTGTACCTAGTCTGTCTCCCTATTATGTAGGAGCCAGGTGATCCACCTTCCGCCGGGCGCACCGTTGCCGCGGCTATCCAAGGTGATTAGCGTAGGACGATTCCTTGCCACCTTGCAACAATACGGTCTGTCGGTACACCGTGGGGTTTTAGTCCGTGGGAGTCGGACATAACCCACTCTCTCCCCCAGGAGGGTGGCGTACCCATAATGAACTTCCCCACTTTAATAAAAAAATAGAGGGTGGCCAACCTGCGGCTCGCGAGTCACATGGGGCTCTTTGAAGGATTGTTTGTGGCTCGATAATTAATGTACTCGAGTTCCCTTTTAATTTATGTGGTATTATATTTTTTTTTAATATTATCGTACCATATGTGTTTCAAAATATCTTTTAAATTACTGATAATAAATATGAAAGACAAATTGCAACGTTGTAACAAATTTCGTTTCCGTCCAAGTTAAGAATCATATGACTCACGGAAAACTATAACATAAACAGAAATGAAATCGGCCAAATTTTATTTATACAACTTTGTTCGCGTGGAATAGTTACTTTGGGCTAACTGTAACACGCAGCGGAAGCTCTCAAGAGGAAAAAACCCCGATTTTGAAATATTCTTCATTGGTGCTCCGCTGCTAATGGTTTTACCATGATGATATATAGCCTATAAAGTTCCTCGATAAATGAGCTATATAACACTGAAAGAATGTTTCAAATCGGACCAGTAGTTCCTGAGATTACCCCCTACAACTTCACAAATTCACAAACTTTACCTCTTTATAATATTATTATTAATTATAAGTATAGAATACCTAAAAAAATAATAGTTTAAAAAAACTAAAAAAAACACGCTTTCATAAAAAATCCAACTAAAAAACAGAAAATAAAATTTAATAAATTTGGATCAAGAATAGTGTAAATTAGAAATAAATGTATATTTTTGTAAAAAGTGACAAAAATATAATAAAAACACTGATATCTGGAGGTGCTGATATTAACATACGATGCGTCACTGTTACCGTTAAACTATTATTTCTTGTACATATCTGGAAGATAGAGAAACTATATAGAAACGCATTCTATCTCATTCTTTCCCAGCCCTAAAAACCTATATATAAATTTATAGCTATTTCTTATTCGTTACCCAATTTCCTTGCAAATGCAAATCACACCATCCCAAAAGAAGTTTCACTTCAGAAACTGTTACTAGTTTTACTGACAAAAGAACAGAAGGTTCCTGAAATTTATTCTTTAATGTTTCGCGAGCTCCCATACTTTAATATGATCAAACTGCCCGTTTTTGTATTTGCTACTTCCCACTTGTTTTGCCTTTGTCTCCATATTCATTTTATTACCGTGGCATTGTAATAAACTGTAATACGACAGTACCAATCAATTTAACAAGAGCAGAACGAATGATAACAGTGTATAACAACAATTATAATAATAAAATAAACTAACCGCGTAATTCTGTATTGATATCTGTATATGAATATATAATAACCTCTCTATGTTATTATCAATATGGGCAGTAGTTAAACTTAAAAACACGAAAAAACGTGACGCCAAACAATATTACCACAACAAGTTAATATTAAAATATACATAATTCCATACTTTTTACATCTTTGTAACAGATTATGTCAAAAAATATATACTAGATGTGTACCAATCAAGTAAACTCACGGGAAACTGGTGTTACATTTCCAGAAGTTCGTAAGAAGCGTTTGTCGATGATTCTCTGAAACGCATGCGATAGTGGCGGGGTGGTATCGATATAATACTGTTTATTGTTATCGATGATTTTTATTTCTAAATTTTCGCTTGACAACATAAAAATATACTGTTCGAGTAGATACACTTCTAATTAATAGCATTATATTTATACCTTGAAAAATATAGATAAACTTATTTTTATAGTAAAAATATATGTCATAGTGGGAGCATCCAGCAGTCGTTATGAAGTCTTAGAAGTTATGAACAGTTTAATCTAATCTAAATTACTCAATAATTTAGGATAAACCACATTAACAATAATTAAATAGAAGTACATTAACAACATATTGCCTATATTGATTAACATAGAAAATAATAGATGGCGGTGTTAGCAAACACCTATGGTAATTCGAATCTTTGCAAGATTCTGTAATAAAAATATGCGTTGCTATTTATGTGTTAATTTCGACTGCTGAATGCTCCGACTGCTGGATGCTCCCACTATGACATATAAATATTACACACATGCATTAATATGTTTGATTTTATATTATATCTACAAAAAAACGATAAATCTGCCATATTAAAAAGAAAATACGGAAGAAAGGAACTTCAGAAAATATATAAATAGAGAGTAATAATAAAATAAAATACTTGTTAGTATACTTATGTCGTTGCAGAAATCTTATTTAACAGATTTCGATCGATTCAATTAATAATGGCCTAATGATTAGCATGTTCAGATACTCAGTGGGTCGGAATTCTTGTGGATAAGATGGAGCTTTCGATGAAGACAACATAGTGATGAAACTGTAGCACGACTGACTAGATAGCACTCTATAATTAAAAATCTGTTGCCAAGCACCTACAGGTGTATTCCGGCTGCACTTGAGAACCAATCTCTTGTCTAGATTTAGCGTGTTTATTATCTTAGATTATCTACATTATCACTTAATATTAGGTAAAACTATCGTCGAACGTTTAAACCTACAAAGTATAGTATTAGTAAATTATAAAATAGTATTGTCTATAGTTTTTCTTTTTTAGTTTTCCTCTATTCTGCTAGCTCTTGGTCTGCACCTTTTATTTGCTTTCGTGTAATGTGTTGTATATGTAAAAAATCGTATCTGTGAGCAACTATTGGGTATTTTTCTTTCTGGTATCCATTTATTTATTTGATTATTAACTATTTTAGGTTTAATTACGTTATTGTTTCTATGGCATTTTAATCCTTTATGGCCATCTTTAGGTTGCTTTTTTATTTTTTATTGTGGCACGGCAAAATGACTGCACTTTTCCTGATAGCAAGCACAGTACAATCCAAAAACAATAGCGACAACCGAGTGACACATTGTTCATCGCCGGTCGCCGCTGTCATGCCGGCCTGCGAAAAGCTGGATATGCACAGACTGATCCCGAAACGCGACACGCAGAAGCGAATCACTATAACGGGCTTTTTCGCCATATACATGGTGGTTGCGACCACATCAGGCTGTAAAACCCTACCACCCCGCTTTCGCTACTGCCTCGTTCGTTATTCAGGAGGGTGCAGGTGAGGTTGGCTTGAGTGTCTCGAGTCTTATGTTGTTATTCGACACCCCTTACACCCCAAAATCCACAACATCCCGCGCCGGATGGATGGAGATGGAGATGGAAGGACCTACTAACCGCGTCGTCAGTCACGTCGGTATAGTAGACAGTATAGTATTATAGTATAGTAGTGTCGCTGTGTCTGGATATTGCCACTATAGCATGTGAAACACTATTGTTTACATCCACATGTTTATATCATTTACATCATTCTGCCCTTTGTTTGCAAGATCACCGCCGATTTGAAGGTTAATTCCTGGGATTCATGGACTGTCAGAACTCGCGATCCTTCCCACACCCCTTAGTCCTTATCAGGGCTTTTTTCTTTTCCTATGTGTATACCAGGACGAGAGTATCGGGAGTGTGTGAGGACATTTGTTCACCCTAATAGTCCTTAATGCTCAGAGATCTCACTATCGGTTTCGCTGAATATATACCGTTGTATACTTGACTCAGTGCATAGGCTACATTCATCGGTTTTCTGTATGTGCAAGTGAGCTGTTGGTCAATACCGGCTACAGCCGTTGGTCTGCTGTAAGCCATCCGAAATAAGTTTTCCCGGTCAATGTAGGGTAGTTGGTTGGTCTCCGATGAGGAGAATTTCTCTTGCCTCCGGCAGCCGGCCGACACCCAGGATGGCCCTGAAATGGTTCATAAGAGTGTATAGTATTTTGTAAGTATGGTATTTTGTTGTGGGGGACAACAGCTGAGGTGGATACCATATTCCTACAAAAACGAGCAGTTTGAGCATTTTATAATATGAGGCCTCACGAAACATTAAAGACTAAGTTTTAGGAATTTGGTATCTTAACTTGCTCTCCCAATATATTCTTGATAATTTAATGTATGTCCGCAAAAAGTTAAATATAATATAATTGAAATACTAGAAACAGGATAGTGAGTTCAAATACCATGTTAAGTGGGTTTTAAAATCTAAAGGCTATTTATTATAAGGTGGATCAATATAAGAACGATGGTGACGACTGGATATGACACCCCTCTCTGTGCATCCACCAAAAACGAAAGTGACTATTTATGTTTTGTAAAAATATATAACATAAAGAGATAAACCAGATCGAGTTTCTTGCCGGTTCTTCTCAATGACTGGGTTGATTTCCGAACCCGTGGTAGCTTTGACGTTCATAGGTACCTTCTTAGGACCTACATTAAGTAATAAAGTATAATTTAATTTTTGATTTTGTATACGAAAAAATGTTTTTTTTTAATTACATATTAGATTGAAGTCCCAAAAATATTATATCCTTTATTAAATTCATGCTCAGTTATTTTATTATAATATGAAGTGGCAAATAGGAATTTAGTCCACCTAACGTTAACTGGTCACTCCAGCTTATGGGTATGTCACCAACTACACAAGAACTGTGATATTGATACCAGTAATAATACTCCCTGCAGACTGAGTTACAATGCTTCCCGTACTAGTTTGCCTTGCTTGTACTTTTCTTATAAGGACAAAGCAACGTGAGCACCTCCTGCTTTGTGACTGAACTAGATATAGTTATAATGCTCTCACGGTCGAACCTTTTATAGGTTCTGCGAAACCTTTATTAATTCTGAAGCCAGAATATATAACTCAGTCATGAAACTATATTAAACAAAAACTGAAATAATATTCAAGCAACTAACTGACAAGTAACCGATGTGTCGCTGGTATTGTGATTATGGTCTTTCGTTTAACTGATAAGAGGTACCTACTGATCTTTTTGACAGTGATTATTTTATCGTGGAATAAATGTAGACAAAAGCAAAAAAAACTATATTTCGTGAAAAACAGAAATACTTTTGGGCTTTGCAAAAAAAAACTTGTAATTAAATGTTAATATTTATTTCAATCATTGTAGGTTTGACCTGATTATACTCTACTGACTACATAGCGAAAATTTAGATTATGATAACAGACCAAATGTAAAACTCAGCACAGTATAACAATAAATATACGAGAGTTACAATGTTTAAGGAATCACAATATGTTAGGTAATATTATTCTTATTATATTCTTATTATTATTCTTTCTATTTTACCTAATATATATACGCCATGATGATAAATATACAATAATTTGTAGACATAACAACGACGTAATTCAATACCAGATGATAACTTATCATGACAAATGTAAATATTTTATAAAACAAATATATTATAAAACAGAATGATTACATAATGCTAATTAATATAGAACAAAGTAGAACGAGTTTGTATAATCACAACTAGCTGTGCCCGCGATTATGTCTGAGTGAAATTTCTATATATATACAAACAGTAATTTAAAAAACCACACGTACATAAAAGTATGAGAAATTTAACATGGACGGTTCAAACTGTTTTCACGTTTAATAAACGCCTATAGATGCAGGTAAGTTGTTCTGACGATCTCATTCAGCAGCGAGATTCATCCAACAATTTTCCTCAGTTAATGAATAACCTAGTATATTTGATTGTAGAAGATTACTATGAGGAAATGCATTATAAGTAGTAAGTTTGATATTACATTTTCACTTTCGCCTAAATGTAATTAGATGTTGCTGAAAATGCCGATTTGCACTCACACACTACCTTTGTAATCTTGCCCTTCTTTAATTGGAATGCTAATACTCGTCCATTTACTATCATACATTTTACCCAAAATCAAATCACAATGCAATATGATCCAAAAGTTAAAGTTCAATAGCAAAGAGTAACTTACTCTACTACCGCAATTTAATTTTAAATCGAGCACTGACAGAAACCGTACATGAGACAATAAATATTGAAGTCAAGGTAAAACCTAATAAACATAAAGAAACTAATAAAATGACACTTTAGTGTGAATTGTTAATAAACGTACATACTTCCGTCTAGTAACAAATATAGTACAAAAACAAGTATATTAATAACAATAATTAATAGTAATAATTGAAAATTTGTAAAAGTAATATTAAAACTCATATAATGAAGAAATGCCACTGCCGAAGATTAATTTTACATGTAGCACTAAAAGAAACCTTTATTAAGTCAAATTCGTAAAAATATCCAAATAAATCTAAGAAACAAAAATAACGTCAATATTATCTATGTTCTGCATTGAAATGTCTCAAAACATTACTAAAACAATAAGCTTATCACCATCAATTGTACTTAGTGAAAAGGTTTGTAACAAAAAATTGTTGCTATTTGTTGTACTCTACAAAATTTCGTCAGACAAGTAATCCCTGCATGGTACACATACAAAACAAAATTTAAAAAATGTGGTGTGGCTGTGTCATGACACGTTATATAGAAAATATCCCCCGTTACGAGATGTATTCACGTACAACAAACGGCCGTGTCATGACACAGCCACACCACATTTTTTAAATTTTGTTTTGTATGTGTACCATGCAGGGATTACTTGTCTGACGAAATTTTGTAGAGTACAACAAATAGCAACAATTTTTTGTTACAAACCTTTTCACTAAGTACAATTGATAATCTATACATATAATAAAAATGAAGTGTCAGTATGAAACATCAAAATAAAAATTTTTGACTGATTGGGTATGAATAAAAATGCAATTTTTAAAATTTTTGTGTGTCTATCTGTTTGTTCCGGCTAATATCTGAAACGGCTGGACCGATTTTGCCGGGAATTTCACTCACAAATAGCTGAAATTACAGCGGGCTACTTAGGCTACTCTAAATTAGACTAGCTATTAGCCGCGGCTTCGCCCGCAGTGTTATGTCCAAAACGGTTTGACCAACTAGCACGGGACTTTCACTGGCAGATAGATGACTTTATAGGAAGTAATTTAGGTTATTTTTTTTAGACGGGTAATCCAAAAAACCTAATGATAACAAAATCGGGGGATACAGTTTGGCAATGTAGTTTCGAATCTACTCTCTGCATCTAAAATTAAATTATACCATTGAATAGCTAAAGAATCAAAGAATTCATTACGCTAAGTCAGGACTGTAACACATCGCACGCGGTGTAGGGGAAGCGCCGCTATTTTGGGGTAATTCTGCTGCTTTTTCAGATTTCCATTTACTGTAACTTTCGACTCGGTGAAGCTACCACGTTTTTTGAAGTTTCAGTCGACAGCTCTTGTCAAAGTCTATGTATTATATATAAAACACTAGCTGTACCGGCAATCCGCACGCGTTTTTTTAAATTGTATTAAAGAAATATAATATTGTGAGACCATGTACAATTATGACAATGCTCTTTAAAAACAATTTTAAGTATGACACGCATGAGACCTACAGTGATATCTAACGTACACATTAGATATATAAATACTAACAGTGTGTCAAATGAGGTTTATCATCAATAACATATTTGGAACCTTAACCCACCATGTAACTACCTCAGTGCTCACTTACACTGTATAATGAATTAATGAAACAATAGCTTAAAGATGTTATTATGATGATATAATATGCCCATATTGTCAATAAGTAGTACGTTTATGGTCTTTTTATCTTATCTTTTTAGAAAGACCCCTTCTATCTTCAAAATTACTATTAATAATTATAATGTTGAATTGAACGTACTACTTATTGACAATATGGGCATATTATATCATCATAATAACATCTTTAAGCTATTGTTTCATTAATTCATTATACAGTGTAAGTGAGCACTGAGGTAGTTACATGGTGGGTTAAGGTTCCAAATATGTTATTGATGATAAACCTCATTTGACACACTGTTAGTATTTATATATCTAATGTGTACGTTAGATATCACTGTAGGTCTCATGCGTGTCATACTTAAAATTGTTTTTAAAGAGCATTGTCATAATTGTACATGGTCTCACAATATTATATTTCTTTAATACAATTTAAAAAAACGCGTGCGGATTGCCGGTACAGCTAGTGTTTTATATATAATACATAGACTTTGACAAGAGCTGTCGACTGAAACTTCAAAAAACGTGGTAGCTTCACCGAGTCGAAAGTTACAGTAAATGGAAATCTGAAAAAGCAGCAGAATTACCCCAAAATAGCGGCGCTTCCCCTACACCGCGTGCGATGTGTTACAGTCCTGACTTAGCGTAATGAATTCTTTGATTCTTTAGCTATTCAATGGTATAATTTAATTTTAGATGCAGAGAGTAGATTCGAAACTACATTGCCAAACTGTATCCCCCGATTTTGTTATCATTAGGTTTTTTGGATTACCCCTGTATGGTAGCAAATTTAAAGACGTATTCACATCAAAAAGTATTCTGTTATCGATTCTAAAAACGTCCAAATTATTGCTTCAGATACAATGAATTAATTAAATTCAACACATGTATATTAAGTGTACACATTTCATCTCTTCACTCTTTTATTATAGTATAGCATTGTCCTTGTAACGCTGTCGACGTTATTTTTACCAACTCTGCAAACATACTTAAAAATATTTGACGAATTAAAGAACATTTTGAAATGCTTGATATATTACTAAGAAATAAAATTCAAAACAGTTTGTAATTGTTTTAAATAAATAAGTAAAAAATACAAATACATATTTTTGCATGTTTGGTGTTTCACATTGTATTCATAGTTTTCTAACAATACTTAAAAATACAATGTTTTTTTTTTCATTTTACGTTTCATATACAATGGAGCATTAATATTTGCTCAGGTGAAATTTATAAAATTAATATACGAGATACAAAGACTAAATAATTATACATGTGCTTGTATATAATAGTAGTTTCATGTAAAACATAAAATATAACATAAACTTATTATAACAATTATAGGCTCTCAATACATCTCAATATATCTCTCATTTCTTTATATTAGATTTCTACTACTTACATACGTTATGTACAAAAGTCAAAAGATTTATGATATAGATAATTGTAACACACCTAATAGAACCCATAAACTTTTAAAGCGTGTTACAGCTCTATTGATATTTTTAACGTATAAAAACAACTCCTAGCAGTTGGATTTGCATCCAATAATATGCTAAATAAACCGATAACAGAAACAAGAATATGTGCGTCACATAAGAAAACGATTCAATCCAAAAACTGGAATCAACCGTTCTCAGTTTTATAAGAAGCCTCATTCGCTTCGTATTGAGTTTTGCCATAAAAGAAGAAGAAAATATTAAACACATACATACTTAACTTAAAACAACATGAAACGATCATATAAATCATCTAAACATCAAATATAGACGAATAATAGTCAAAAACCTATCATAAACGAAAACTGAATAGAAATAAGTAATTTCTTATAGGCCAAAAGAAATTGACGTTTAATTTTTTACTTTATCTTTATTTGACATATTTGAATTTATTCCATTGCACTATTAAAATCTTTGAGTGGTAGAATCTACGCAAGGTTCTACTGTGAAAACACCACTTTCAGACTTATTTCTGTTTCGTGTTACTATACTGCAATCCGATAAGTGTGATCGGTAACATGTACTGGCGCTCGAGGAATATCAACTGAATCATCAGTAGTAGCAATATAATTAATAGATAATCTTTTTGAGAAAAATAAGCTGCAGTAATCATTTATCTCTAAAAACAAAGAATTGTAAAATAACAAAAACAACTAAATGAAGATTAAATATTCTTTTAGTTTCATTGATCAACAATATTTTTGTTTGTTACAGACTTTAAATGCGGAAACGTATTTATTTTAAAAAATTGGCAACGAAAACACATTTTCTACACCTACACTCGCTCATACGTCTAGTTATCTTTGAAAGTTAGTGTGAAATCTTTAAAACCGGTGTTAAAATCAATACAGTTTAATTGCTAACATTATTTGATAGAAAACATCTTACGTCAATTCGTTACCTGTTCATTATTATAACTCATATGTATATACTCATGTTCAGGTGGGTAATCGTTTAATATTAAAATGTAAAAAATATGAGGTCATATTTTGCGACTAAAAGATACAGTAATAAAATCAAAATTACCATAAGGTGACAATTCCATTGTCTTCAAATCCATCAAAATAAAAATGAAATTATTTATAATTACATAAAGAACCAAATTATCGATATAGGTTCGTGGCGACACTATCATGTCCGTACTCGTTGCGTGTGCAGACAGTTTTCTGCGGTTTGCGGGAACCCTATCAGTGTAATACATGTGAGACAGCAATCGGTCGTGTCAAATCATAACTCTATTACAATCGAAATCGATTAATGCAATCGATTATTATTCGGATAATAATAATAATCGTTGTGTTGCGAACTGTTTGATCGTACAAGACGGGAGCGTCATTTTGAAATTACAGTTTTAAATTTCAAAAGTTGTACGTTACCGCCTCTCTCCTGACAATAAGTGCGTTACGGATATACGAGTATTCGGATGAATTTAACAAATGGGAAAATATTATTAATGTAAGTACATACTATTCTTTTTTTATTTACTTAGATCAAGGTCTTCGCATTATATGCCTGATTATATATTTCAGATTTATAGATTGCTTAACGTTTTTATTTGAGAACTATTAACCCGTCCCGACTTCTCATGTATGCAATGCAATAATAGGGCGTCATGAGCGTCTAAACAGTTTGTTAAAACACAACGGACCTCCATTGTTTACAGCTTTAATATTTACATTTCATCAAAATCTTAGAACTTGCGTAAGAATATCCACACAAACAATGTTTTTTTTTTTGTTGCGTAAAATTTTAAATCTATGATAACTATCTTCTAAGATATTGAAATGATATGCTGTATCGAGCAGTTTTGACCTTTATTATATAGTTTATTTACATAAGGATTTATATTATATTTGTCAAAATAGCGCTGTAAATAACCAATATTATTTTTAATAATACATAAAAGTTATAAATGATTATTGTGAATTATCCTTAGAAGACATATCGTGGGGGACTTTTCTTGTAGGACTTTTTTTAATTTACAATTTTGTATTACATTATTTTATATATCTCACAAAGTTTAACCAAAGTTATCAATGTAACCGCCTGAAAACGCCTCATAATTTCTTTATAATACTGTACATAAATGTGCATATATTATATACATAAACCTTGAGGAAGAAATTATCTAAATGATAGTGAGATTTGTTTCCTACTCTAGAAGAACTAAGATAACACACAGACAGACACACACAGACAGAGACGAAAAACAATTTTGATTTACAAAAGAATAGTAGCTGTCCCGGCCACGCGTTGCTGTGGCTTAGTTACTTCATGTTGAATTAAAATTATGATAAAGTATTCCGTGTTACGCGGCAATGAGTCTTCAAAATTAAAGCGTGGCGCCATCTATGTGATATCTATGACAGTCGGTCCTACAGTTTTCCGTCAATAAACTAATTTAAAGCGCCATCTGTTCGAGACTGATTAAACTTACAATGAATAACAATATTCCACATTGACAATCGTTTTATTTGTTATTAAAAATATTCAGGCCATTAATCGACATATAAATTGTCCTATCTCTCAAGTTCGACCAAATTATACAGTACACATAATTATATATAAATGCTACGTTCATGAAAATCAGTTGAGTAGTTTCGGAGTTCATCATGAACAAACATCGTGACATTGGATTTTTATATATTTAGATTTATAGGTGTACACATTTGAACCACCGGTTTATTTTTCCTTTACCCGATAAAAAACTTAATCATAAAATTCCATAATGTATACATATACATATGTATACGGTATACATATGTGGTCTAAGATAGTAGACACATTAAACCTGGAGGGGTCTGGCTCTCAAACGCAGCTGCCGGAACACACCAACAGGTTAGGGAGGATTTGCAACTTGAGGGTGGTAGCTAGCCAGGCGGACGTAGACAAAGCTCAACCACCGTGCTTTGCTTTGCTACGATGTTTCCCTTCACAAAAAGCTGTAACTAGTTCCAAGAACCTACGCCCATCGACGCGGTGTCTGAACAGGCTATTAACTAAGCCATCGTTGCTTAAATTAAAATTAATTAAATTTGAGTGTCCATATATGTCCAAATTAACCTTCGAAACGACTAAGCCGATTCTAATGAATAACTACTAGAAAATAAAATAATTCAAAATATAATGTATCTTAAACACAGCAGTAAGATCAAAATTCAATCCAAGATAGTAATAACAGTTCTCAAGTAACAATAAGCCTATTCTCATGAGAACGAAGACACGTGCATCAGCTAGTATAGGATACATTAATTCATTTATCTGTCTGACATTGTTTTTATTTAAAACGAATGGAATAAATTGCTAAAAATAAAAACTTTATAGGTATATGTGCTTCAATCGATTCGTTTCACCATCGCAATTAGTCTGAATACATAATTGTAGTAATAAGGTATATTAAAACCTCCGCCGTAGTACTTTTAGGCCCGTATTGTAACATCTCTTAACACGGTTGGAACTATCGAATAACACAATTTTACAGTTTTCAATTCAACAACGGAATTCCCGAACATTACTTATTTCATTTTATTTTTGGCAACAAATCTTGCAGATTTTTACTTCCATTGTTGAGTAGGTATTACAAGTGTCTAGCGATAATAGTTCTAATAGGATGGTGGCTCCCTTCTTAGAATTTTCCAGGGAGTTGTGACGTCTCGGTGGTATCCAATTCGCTTGTGCATAATAACTGAACTATATTACGTACGTACGTACGTTATCTAAATGTCTGCGGACATACATTAATTTAATAAGAATGTATTAAGACTGAAGCGCTAAGATACTGAACTCTTAAACTTTATTGTTCAATATTACAAATTACTCGAAATGCCCTTTTTTTATAATATAATTACGGGATCTACCTCAGCTGTTGTCTTAAAACATGTGATAGCTTATTTGTTATAACTTCTAGTATTCAAATCATGCCGATCTTTTACAAAATCTAGGTTATCGTTGCATGTGGGGCCATAATGACAGTTTATCAATACAGACGATAACAATTGCTATATTTCGAAATCTACATTCAAATCATGTAATGCTTACATTACATTTACATAAACTATTTTTTATACTACATAGGTTTCGGCGTTTGACTATTTCATCTAATGTTAGATAACGACGTGGACGTGGAAGATGGTAAACATGCTAAACTTGGGGGACTACCTGTTAAACCCTAGTCAACTAATTTATATTCATTGTTACGCAATAACTAAACATTCGTCGAGCGGACTACGCAAATGAAAACTCAAATATTATCAACATTACTTCATGTAAATAGGATTTTGATACATGACCCGTAAGTTCTGTTAATTAGCAACCAAAGAAAATAAAATATATGTTTAATTACGATTCTGCACAACGACAATACATGTCAGAACTGTGAGCGTCCCAAATAGCTTGCTTGCACCTCATGCAATAGTGTTTCGTCATTCGCTTAACCTTGGACAGACAGATAGCACTCTCGACGTAGGATTAGCAGAGACTTCTATGTTAAATGGTTGACCCAAAATATCCTGTATTATGACCTTGATATCACACCTCAAAGCCATAATCGCTTTCGTAGCCAGGGATGACTGTAAAACAAGTCCAAATTAGTGTATGGCCCCAAGCGCATTCACTGTTTATTCGTAATAAGAAGGCAGAAACGAATGCAGGGGCCCGGGGGTACGCGGAATTAGGTACAGTCGCTTTCGTGCAGGAGGATGTTGTCGAACGGATGACTGTTTAATTATCCAGGATTAAGTACAGCTGCCAGAATACATCAACTTGGCCACAGATTTTCGGTTTGCGAACGAACATATAAAAGCAACTGCCATACAAAACAAAACCCTACTGCCATACAGAAACAACCATTCCACCACATACATGATGACGATAGAACCATAAAGTCTTTTTTAAGATATCACATTTACATGATCAACCACTGTTTAGCCGAGGAGCTTGCAGGCCGTTACTGCAGCGATGACTAATAATCTAAATACATTTATAAAAATCCAGTGTCATCATGTTTGTCCACGATGAACTCCGAAATTACTCAAATAATCTTTATGAAAGTTGGCATTTATGTATAATTTGGTCCAACTTAAGAGATAGGATAATTTATATTTCTATTGATGGCCTCAATATTTTTTAATTACAAATTAAATGATCGTCAATGTTAATTATCATTACATAGTAAAGCAAATTCCTCTACCGCCTCTGTCTGTCTGTATGTTCGCGATAAACTCAAAACGGTTTTCACCAGTGCATAAAGTGATTCATGAGGAACATTTAGGTATATCATTTGTCATGGATTTTTTTATAATCAGGGTGGGACAACGTTTGGCGGGCCCGCTAGTTGTTATTAATTGTAAGTTTCATCAGTCTCGAACTGATGACGCTTTAAATTAGTTTGTTGACAGAAAACGGTGGAACCGACTGTTATAGATATCTCGAAGATGGCGCCACTTTTTACTTTTGAATGTCTTTTTCAACTCTAGTTTATTATATGGTGCACGTGTTATATTTATCTATTTACTACGTAACCTCGGTTTTTCTGTATCATCTTTTTAGGCAGACTCATTACCCCGTAATACCAAATACTTTATCATAATTTTAATACAACATGTAGATAATAACTGATCCACAGCTACTCGTGGCCGAGTCAGGTAGTAAATTATAATTACAGTCATTCTATCGTGACGTAATAAAAAAGACTATAAAAATGGTTTTAAACTACTTACATATGTATCTATAGTCATATTTATTGTGGAGAATGGAAAAAAGCATCAAACACAAAGAGCTTGCTCATGTAAAGGGCAACTGTTCGCTCACTAGCTTGTCCTTGAACGTAAGCAGCGACCTGTATGCTGGATTTAGTTTAGTGGGCAAGCGAACAAGATGTTTTCAGGATCACACTGTGCATAACTCTTATTGGTTAAACTAAGGAAGTAATATAACGGGTTACTTCTCGGCAATAACAGCAGTCCACGATTAAAAGACATCTACCTAAACTATCTACCTTGATCTATGCACCAATGAAATCAAACGTACCCTGACTAATTTAACTATACAAAAGAATAGTGCAATTAAAAAGACAGCTAATTAGAAATGAAAAATAACACTATTTGTTTTTCATATAATGGGATTAAAAAACCCATGATCTTTATGTGTATTATAAATGACAATACCAAATATTATATTCAATTTTTTATCGAAATCACTACGCTATTGGCCTAACAGGTCTTTACAGATTCACCAGTTACTAAGCCAAGCGCTTAACGCACACAGCCGATTTTATTTAGCAACCAGCTCAAGGATGTACGGCACACTTTAGCTTGAGCTGTTGCCTAAGTTACGCAACATCGGGAATCTAACTAAACTAGGCTAAGCTACGCTAAATATTCATACATATAGGAATTAAGGAGGTTATCTTCAGGGTGTATATAAGGGTTTGTACTGCCCCATGAAAAAGTACTCAAATGACAGGACTTTTTATAACTTACTTAACACTTATTCTTGTATTCTGACTAATTTAATACATTATCTTTATGAGTGATAGTTTACTTATATGTTACTCTGACTTATATGCTTTTGAATCGATGATTGCTGCCAGTTCATAGCGTTTTTGGACGGGCGTAGGTTGGAATCCTAGCAACTGAGTTGGAGCTTTCGATGAAGGAAGATACCCTGATGAAACCATAGCACGGTGGTAGGTCTTTTTTAAAGTCCGTCTGGCTAAATACCACCCTTGAGTTGAAAATCTGTCGGCAAGCACCTGTTGGTGTGTTCTGCACTTCAGAATCAGTCCGCTTTAGGGTCAGCGCGTTTACTATCTTAGACCACATCGTAATTTAACATCACATGAAATTGTGGTTAAACGACAAAACCTATAAAGTATAGTTTTTAAGTGACTTTGGTCAAATTCGGTTCAATATCTTTTGGTGTGTAAGAGTAATAAATACCCTTCTAATCTTGTCAGACTAAATAAACAGCTTCTGTTTTTCTTTCTCCAAAAACCAAGTTATTTTGGTCTTAATAAAACCAAATATATTATAATATGTACTTAGGTGTACCTTCAATTGTAAGGTTTTATTTTTGGCAACTAATCTACTGGTAGATTATTACTTCTATTATCGAGTAGGCAATATTACAAGTTTCTTGCGATCATTGCAAAGGACTAAGAAAATGGAGGCCCTCTTGTTAGAACTTTCATGGGAGTTTTTGTGGCATCTCTGAATCCATTCTTCGTGGTATTATTTCCCATCCATTTCACATGTGCACAATAACCACACTACATTACGTATAATGCTTCCAATATTACCAAATAATGAGCCAACAACATAAGATTATGAATTAAATATACATACTACATGACATTCCAAGATCTCGCCTAAATTGTAAGGTATGAGAAAATATATATTTTTAATTCTGTATCTGATTAGAGTCATCATACATATTTAAACAAAGGTGCTTGAATTAAAATGGTTTAGGAACCACTGTCATATAGCAATGTAGTGTAAGCTCGAAACCTTGATTATGCGTTCATTTTTCTCAGAATCTACAAAAATGGTATCTTATGATTAGTCGATTAAATTAACCGTTTTAAAGATATTTATCGTCAAACTTCAATGCACACTAATTTTAACAGTTTTTGGTTATTAATTCGAACTATTTCAATTTAATTTATGAGTTTTTTTTTTATAATTAACTGTGCGACGCTTGACCTCTGTCACACCTGATGTAAAGTAAAGACGAGGCGTAGGATATAACGCGTTCACGCAGTAAATGCACATTCACTCTTCTTTTGAAGATTGCTACATCATATGCTTCAGGAAAAACAGACGCAGGCAGCGCATTCCACTCCCTCGCGGTTCGCATAATAAATGACGAAGCGAAGCAATTCGTCCGGATGAAGGGTATGTCAACCGCGAATGAATGGAGACGGTGGTATTAGTTGGTGCAGATCTTGTGCACATTCCCCAAAGTGTAGCCGATAAAATACCACAAGACAGGCGACTCTACGTCGATGTTCAAGTGGTTGCAGTTTGGCTGTTATCAGTGGGTCGTTACCGATAAGTCTTCGAGCTCTGTGATCGACGGAGTCTAGCAAGGCCAACTGGTATTTGGCAGACCCGTCCCAAAGGTGGCAGCAATACTCCACACACGGCCTTATCTGGGACTTATACAGATTAAGGAGTTGCTCCGGCGTAAAGTATCGCTTCACCCTGAAAAGGACCCCCAATTTTTTTGCAGCCGTTTCGAGGAAATTCGTACAAACTTGAGTTTCTGTCGTGAAAGTACTTGCTATTTCTATTGTTTTCTGTTCTAACATTTATTTAAAATATATTATACTTATAATTTTTTATTCAAAAGTTGATGTGACGTTCTCATTGTTGTCGCTTTTTATTGCTATGGTAACTACGGTTACCATGACAACGGTTCCCATAGCATCGGTTACCATAGTATCGGTTATCATAGCAACGGTTAAATAATAATGAATAAAATTTTGTAAAAATATTGAATAATTAAATTGTCGATAATAAACATTATGACAGAAGTGCGCTCGATTTTCTAGTATTTTCATGAATTTAATCTTTATTAATTAGAAATCTCGACCGTGTTGTTAATTATTATTATTTAATGTCATGTCATTAGTTAATGTCATGCATGCCTGTTATTGTTATTATTACACTGTAATTTTATGTTGTAATTGACCATATATGATTTTATCAATGTGTAATATTTATTATATGTTGGTGTGCTAAATACATAAAATAAAATAAATTATGACGTTTGTTCAGAGCATATTTTAAAACTTTCTTCTATAAAATAACTTAAACTTAAAAAAATTTTCACAAAAACGTTATTTACTCGAAATTTGATGAATGTAGGTTAGAAAAAATTAAATATTTTTTTGTTCCAGTGTACCCATGTAATCATGCTTAAGACCAAAAAAAACTGAAAAAAAGTTTAAAACATTTCTCTGTTCATAGAAACTCAAGTTTGTACGAATTTTCCTGAAACTTATAAATTAAATTGAAATTGTTCGAATTATTAATCAAAAACTGTTAAAATTTGTGTGCATTGAAGTTTGACAATGAATATCTTTAAAACGGTTAATTTAATTGACTATTGATAAGAGACTATTTTTGTAGGACAGTGAATTTCCTATGAAACTGTGAGGTGCACTTATCATAATACTTTTTTGTTAACAAGTTAAAAATTCATAAGAAAAATAAATCTGCCTGAAAATAATCAAACTTCAACCTTCAATAACTTTTAAACGGTGAGGTTTACATAAAAATTGTAAGAGACATTTTTTGTAGAAAATTCAATTTTCCACAAATTTATGAGATGAGATTTTTTTTTAAATAGTGAATACCGAATTATGAATTTTTCTTTATAATAATAAGGAAAAAATAAAAAACTGAGAAGGGGAAGACTTTCCTATTAAAATTAAGAGCTCATACTCAGAGAGAATATTTTGAGATGTCTACCAACCTACTTTTTAGAGTATAAAGTAAAAAAATAAATAGTAGACTTTTTTTGTCCCACCCTAATATATAGATAACTAGCGGCCAGGCAGACGTTGTCCCACCCTCATTAAAAATAAATCCTTGACAAATTATATACCAAAACATTCCTCATGAATCACTTTATCAACTGGTGAAAATCGCATGAAAATCCGTTCAGTAGTTTTTGAGTTTATCGCGAACAGACAGACAGACGCGGTAGGCGACTTTATTTTATACTATGTAATCTATACTAATATATAAAGCTGAAGAGTTTGTTTGTTTGGTTGAACGCTATGATCTCAGGAACTACCAGTCCGATTTGAGAAAATCTTTCGGTTTTAGATAGCTCATTTATCGAGGAAGGCTTTAGGCTATATATAATCACGCTAAGACCAATAGAAGCAGAGCACCAATGAAGAATGTTTCAAAATCGGGCACTTTTTTTGCTTTTAGAGATTTCGTTATTATTATATACGTTGCCATGGTAACGTGGTAAGTAGTAGTAATAATATTCGTCCAATAGGACAGGCGAAGGAATTAATCCATACTGCCAATTCTGAAGTTATGTGGTAAGTATCAAAGCTAACATTTTATAAGTTTATTTTGTTTTCCTATTCAAATAGTTCATACTACTTTTATATCCAATTTTTTATTTGTTCTCTATTACGTAGTATAAAAATAAAGTTTGTGTATGTACAACTAAAATAACAACTTTTTGATGAATGGATATGGCTACAAATGACCAAAAAAAACTTTTTTTATACTTTGTCTATATTTTTATATTATTATATTTTGTCATGGCTATTTCCAAAATGGTTGGACTTGTATTAAATTATTCTATTCTTTCACAATAACTACATTTTCTTTAGAAATTTCATTTTGTAAGAAAAAAGTTTAGTTTCTTATGTATCTTAGTTTCTACAGTATATTCTAATATTGTTCATTTCTGTTATTAAAAGAACTTATAAAGACAACAGCTGTTATTTTTACATCATAGAACCCTAAAGATATTATTTTAAAAATAAAATACAACGTTATAATGTGAAGAACCATCCTAAAATTTAAATTAGTACATGTTGCTTAGACTTTTTTGATAAGTGTATGTTCGGTTGTATGTATTTTTTTTATGTATTTTAATCGATATTTTAGTCAATTGTGAACCGATTTTAATGATTCTTTTTTTATTTGAATTGGTACACTATGTAGTGATTAACTGCTACCTGTGCATTCGTCCGTTTGAAATTGATCAAAAATATGTTACAACCGCGTGAGACGTGTGCCTTACTGGACTCCAAGAATAAATATACATAATTGAAAGTCATATATCTGTATGTAATATGAATTATATCATCTTTTTGGTCAATTTTGTCAATCTTTTATTTACCGTGTTTGCTTCTACATAACTCAGTGATTATAGCAACGTATAAGAATAACTTAAGTATATCGACAATACGGGCATATTATATCTATATAATAAAAGATTTAAGATATATTGTTCGATAATGTATAGCTTATAATTTTCATTACTTTCTTATATAGTGTTAGTGAGCACTGAGTTTGGTATATAGTAGGTTGAAGTTCCAGGTATGTTGCTGATGATAAATCCCATCCCATTCGATATAATATTAGTATTCATATATCTACATATACATATACACGTTACATGTTACAGTAGATGGCGTCCGTATCGTAGTTACAAATGTTTTTGAAAAAGCGTTTCTGTAATGTACACACCCCCTCACAATTTTACATTTCTTTAATAAATTTTCAAAAAGCGCGTGCGTAGCCGCGGGTAACAGCTAGTGATATATATATAGAATAAATGACACGTCACAATCATTTTTAGTGGATGCACAGAGAGGAGTCAATTATAGACACTATTATTGTTCACTTATTCATCCACTCTATAGTAGCCTTTTAACACCAAAACCCGCCTGACATGACGCTTTAATTTTACTGCACGGCAAATCAGTAATATACTTTAGGATTTTGTTGTAAAACATAATGCTCTTAATGCTTTCCTTTACATTGGAGGTAAAGATAGATAAATATACAAATTTTCTAACAATATATCTATATAAAATACAAATACAGATAACAGACAATTATGATTATATTTTACATTATTTATGTTTTAATAGTGTTCGACACGCTATCTATTGTTACGTCTCTCTCATTACCTTGAACTATTTGATTGTATAAGAGATTGTATAAAAGCTTCAATTTTTTTATATATTTCATTGTGAAATAAGTAAATCGGAACCCCGTAAAATATAAAATAACAGTGCATGTATCAGTGTGTACACACGGAAGAAGTAAATCTTCTTTACCTTATATAAAATAATATATATGAGAATCCTCAAAACCTAAATATACTATATGAAGTCCTGTAGCATAAATACTTAGCTATACATTTACTAATTTTGGTATACTACTAGAGTAGTCCGGTGAAGCCGTTAAGACCTTGCTTGGTCAATAGAGTAGTTAGTTCGAAAAAAAAAAAGTATACTACTAGAACTTATACAAATATATACCTATCTTACGTTTAACGCATAGTGCAAATTTTTCCCTACCGTGTCATAAAAAAGTTTCATTTCAAAAAGTAAATAATTATAATTGTAATTTAAAAAATAATTACACGTGTTCAGAGATATTTTGGACAAGAAATTCCGCAAAAATAATTACGATTTATAATAATTATTATTTTAGCAAATATGAATAAGATTGCTAATTACATAACTTCTATTGTTACAGATAAAGTCATGACTTCAGATCAAAGCACACCGGATAAAGGGCATTCAACGGTCACAACAGAAGACAATTACGACAAAAACACGACAGCCGCAGTCGCTACAGTCGATCGAAACGAAGCAAATACAGAAATTGTCGACAATGGTGAAGCTGATGAAGTGAAAAAGGAAGTTAAAATAAATTACTTACAAAATATACGATTAACGAATACAAACAGTCTCGTTGTGGACGACAAGAAGGGTGAGGAATTGATCTTGAAAAACTCCAAAACAGTTGTCAGATTCTCACCTATATGGAAGCAGGTATTTCTTTATTATGTAATCATAGCAATAAAGTATGATTTAATTTTGCATTTGTATATATTTTAAATATAAATTGCTTATTCATATAATTCAATGGAGGTATAATAAAAATGCAAATTACCAGTAACGCCTATTTCTTTAAAACGTTCGTACACCTTGTTACATGTTAATCACTTATTTTGCATAATCTATCCTTACTAATATTATAAATGCGAATGTGGGTTTGTTGGTTTGTTACGCTTTCACGCCTTTAGCTCAACTGTTAATAATGAAATTTTGCATACACATTGTCAGGGGTCTAGAAAAGGCCCAAAAAATGTACTGTTCCCGCGGGATAGACTATATCGACATTAACCGATGTTTTGTCTATGCATGTATTTTATATACAGGATATTCTTTAGGATACTGATCATAAATATGACATCATAATATTTTTTGTATATCTAGATTTATAACGAAAGCTTTTTAACCGAGCTTTATGAAGTTTTGTATCATTTCTCAATTAAAAGGTTATAAGAATTGCCAATATTAATTTAAAAAATTACGTTATGGGATGTGATGTATATACCATTTCCTAATAGATAGTATACAAACATTATCAATAACACTTTTAAAATTTAAATTATTTAGTGTTACTAATGGTTTATTGAGAGCATGCCGATAGCACTCTGATATTTATATTCTTATATTTTTTGGTTTCTTTGACTAATTCAAACAATATATTTAAGAATAATAGCTTACATATTATTCTGATGTATAAACTATATTGATATAAAGTTTAATTAGAATCCGTTTAGTGTTTTTTAAATAACAAATTTTGTCCTAATAAATTTATTAACTGTATTTAATAATGAATATATGATATTTATATTTTGACATGAATATATTTCATATCAAAATTGATAGAGTATAATTATTATGAATAACGCTTTTAGAAATTATAAAATATGATTAGAATTACGCGATAAAAGTAATCAGATACTGCGTAATAAACACGTCGAAACCGCAGGCACATCTACATCTGGTGGATATTTTATGAACGCTAAAGTATATACTTTATCTGTAAATACAATGATTTAGGTAATGGATAAATATGACGATTTTTCTTTCAGACACTAGCAGCATCGGCCCCTATACTACTTACCATTGCAGCTGGTCTAACATCAGGTTATTCAGCAATATTAATACCACAACTAAAACACGAAGATGGTAGAATACCGTCAGATGAGAGCACAACTTCGTGGATAGGTAATAGGACATGATTATTTCTTACTTTTCCTCCCAAATATACAAAAGTAATATTTATCACTCCGATATTGATAGGTTATTAAAATATATATAACCAGTTTAGAAACTATTAAAACGAACGAGACGCAAAACATTTGTATGTTATCCCGTAACAAAGACATGTAGATTTGCGTGTACAGCTTATAAACATGTTATCCATTAACATTGAAATTATAATATTATAGTATTATCAATAACTATATTTCTGAAGATTTTGGCAGGCATCTGTCATGTAGTGGATTTTATATTTTATTCATAATCCTGTGTTATTTGACTCTATATTTTGTAATATTGCCGGTATTTTACGGGGATGTAAGGGGTGTCGAATAACACCATAAGACTTGAGACACCCAAGCCAACCTCACCTGCACGTGGTGCACCCTGCTGAATAACGAACGAGGCAATGGCGAAAGCGGGGTGGTAGGGTTTCATAGCCTAACTGGGTCGCAACCACCATGTATATGGCGAAAAAGCCCGTCATAGTGATTCGCTTCTGCGGGTCGCGTTTCGGGATCAGCCTGTGCATATCCAGCTTCTCGCAGGCCGGAATGACAGCGGTGACCGGCGATGGATAGTGTGTCACTCGGTGGTCGTCATTGTTTTTGGATTGTACTGTGCTTACCATCAGGCATAGTGCAGTTATTTCGACGTGATATAAACGTAATATAGTTCGGTTATTGTGCACCAGTAAAGTAGATGGGATTTTTCGAACTGACTACGCTCTTGACCAAGCAAGGTCTTAACAGCTTCACCGGACTACGAAGTGGATGGGAAATAATACCACGGAACATAAATTCTAAGATGCCACAAAAACTCCATGGATAGTTCTAATAAGGAAGTCACATCATCTTGTTAGAACATTGAAATGATTACAAGACACTTGTAATATCATTACATACTCGATAATGGCAGTAATCTAGAAGATTCTAGAAGATTGGTTGCCAAAAAAATTGAATATTCCTATTTACAAAGATATGTCAAATTTATTTCAGCTTCTATAGCAGCGCTGCCTATGGCTCCAGGATGCTTATTATCTGGTTGGCTCTTAGAAAAATTTGGAAGAAGAACTGCCCATTACATAATCTGCGCACCTTTCCTCATTGGTTGGATTCTCATCGCAGCTGCCTACAACCTTCCACTTATTCTATTCGGCAGACTCTTAACCGGTTTATGTGTTGGACTGTTAGGTCCATTAGGACCCGTGTACATAAGTGAAACCACCGAACCAAGATACCGTGGTTTCTTCCTCGCTGGCATATCCCTAGGAATAGCGATAGGAATTATGTTTACACACGTCATTGGCACGTTTATATCGTGGCAATGGACCTCAGCCATTTGCAGTCTCTTTCCAGTAGCAGCAATAGTATTACTACTTTTTATTCCCGAAAGCCCTACATGGCTAATCTCAAGGGGTAGAATTGAAGACGGAGCAAAATCTTTCTACTGGTTACGAGGTTATGGAGATGAAGCCAAGGCCGAATTAAAAGCTATGATTGATAATAAAATAGAAGCTGATTCGAAACCCACATTAACGTGGGTAGAAAAGATAAAAGAGTTACAAAGTCCAGAACTGTTGAAGCCTTTATTCATCATGATTATATTCTTTGTAACTTGTCAATTTTCTGGAGTTAATGCAATAGCGTTTTACTCTATAGATATAGTTGAAAAAGCTGTTGGTAAAGGTATAGATCATTATTTAGCTATGTCAGTAATAGATCTCTTAAGATTGGTAGCGTCTGTCGCAGCTTGTGTGATTTGTAAGAATTACGGTAGAAGGCCTCTATGCATGATCAGTGGACTTTTAACAGCATTGTCCATGATTGTTCTATCAATGTTTTTATACTGGAAACCTCCAGACATGTTTTGGATACCACTGTTATGTTTAATGGTTTACATCGTAGCTATATCAATAGGATTTGTGCCGTTGCCTTGGATGATGTGCGGGGAACTATTTCCAACAAAAGTCCGCGGTCTTGGTTCGGGGATCAGTTCTGCGACGACTTTTATTTCGTTTTTCTTTGTCGTGAAAACAGCTCCTGGGATGATGACCAATTTCGGAGAAGTTATTACCTTCCTATTTTATGGAGTAGTGGCACTTTTTGGAACTGTTATCCTGTATTTCGTTTTACCGGAGACAAAAGGAAAGAGTTTGCAGGAGATAGAAGAGAAGTTCATGAAGAAGAAGAAACCTGATCCTAATGTTTAGTAGCTACTTTGAAAAAACTGTTGCAGCATAATCTATAGCTTATCGTTAAACGAATGAGTACAGTATAAATTATGCAAGACAATAAGAGTTATACGACAAGAAAGTGATACATAAAGACTCTTTCCTTAACAGAAACTGTTATTGAATTTTAATAAGTGACTAGTAATAATCTGTGATATATACAAACATAGGTTATGATCATATTAAAATATACTCCATAAGCCTATTTCTTTTTTATCATATCCATTAAATTTTCCAATGTTTTTAGATTAAAATTAATATTCCCTATGAGAATGCAGTCATTACCTAATGTTATACTAGCAAAATAAATGTTATAATGAACTATTCAGTAGCGCTCAAGTCTGCATCTCTTATGGACGTTAGCTGTAAATAGCTGGATTATGCAGCGACTACAATGTGAAATGTATAGTACTTACCCAATTTGTACTCCATGCCACTTTTTTCATAATATCGTTTGAATACAAAAACACTTATTATAATAATTAAATATTTATTATAATCAGTAACAATATGAGATTATAAATAATTAGGATGGCACAAAGTGATTAGTAATATCAGATGATAAGATCAACGCTGACATTGTACAATATTTCAACAGGAGATATATTTTCAAATGGTTTTATATCAATAGCAAAGAAATTTACTGCATAAAAAGATGTGAAAGTGATTGATACAGTTTATAGTAATTTGGAAAATTAATTTATAATAATATTAGCGCTAGGACCACCTTTGACGCAAACATTGTTACATATAATTAGATGATACTATGAAAAAACCGTTAAAATTTAGAAGGACTGGCATAATTGCTAGCCTACATTTTATTTCAAAGTTACGCAAGTCAACTATTCTTCAACCCCACTATATTCATCTGATTCCGCAAACACTGAAGGTTAAGCAATCTACTATAATTACTAACATTTTATTTAGTAGGATTTATTAATTTAGTATAGAAACATGTAAAATGATTTTAATCGTTTAGTGCTGTTCATTTCCGAGTCCATTTTCTTGTCCGAAGACTTTAATGTTGCGGGTTATCTAATATTTGCCTATTTAGTTCGTGGCTTAACGAGCCTTGAGGCTGGTGGAGCGAACTTGGCGAATCCTTGCTGATCGAAGACCGGGAGGAGGTCGCGCACCCTGGCTGAGACGGTTCCTCCCGTCACTCTGGGAACAAACATATTTGTAGCCTAAAATATAACAGAATTAAATATTAATTCCTCTGACCATTTGCAAATACACTTTTATTTCCACAACAAAACCAAGCTTGCCGACATCTTGTAACATAACGTTATACGTATGAAATTATAACATTTTATCTTTGCCGTATCATGAGCCGTATGAAGATCACATCAGCTCTTCTCTCGGTGCGGAATCGTCATTTCTTCTATGATTTTTCAGGAAATAAATAATGAGACATTTTAGCGAGGTAAATATGACAATGAACGTTGTTCCTCGACAGCTATCGTTCTATTTGGTTAGTGCATAGTATCAGGTTAAAAATCTCTTGATTCTAAGATGCAACGTTCCAAACTACCTTAAAAACAAATACTAAACAAAATAATGAAACACGAAATTCAAGTGCAAGTATTTGAACAAATAGTAAATCCCAATAATAATTCAAAATACTAAACAAATTGACTAAGGTTTCGTTTTTCGCGGGTTCAGCAAAACAAAAATAGGATTTGTTATCGTTCAAGACGAAAAAATATCTGTACCTCTTTTAAGCACATCGTATGAGATTTATTGCTATATTTAATGTAAAGAATAAGTATCGTAAAACAAAATGTGTGTATAATATCAAATACGCATACATTAAATTTAATTAAACTTTCACTGTTTACGTTCTTACTGGCTGTTAAACATATTAATCTACGGTCAGACAATAGGTCTGAGTAAAGGTTATCACTGAAGTAGTTATATTTAACATTTATTATGTATTAATAGAAAAATATGTAATATATAATGGTGTATTTGTAAAGGTCACAGCTATTCTTATGGAAATAAATTAAAAAAATACATGCAATGAATATAAAAGTAACAGTCTTTAACAAATGAAGATCAATAGTATCGAAAACCCAAAAAATATTGAAAATTCCTCAGAATTTCGACCACTGGACGGTATTAATTCAAATTTGCGTACATTTCAAACACATATCTATCTATTTTACGCTCGTTTAATTTGAGCCATTACGCATATTTGTGTACTTCTTAATCTATATTCTTTTGACTAAGGTTCGGAAACTTGGGTTCAATTTTTAGAGATAATGTGATCATCATATATGTGTTATGTGCGTCTGTACTATTGTTTGTAACTTAAAGGTTGGTTCTTTTAATTTTTGTTACATTGACCGACTGAGCGTCCGTATATCATAATATGGGCTTCCATCGAAAATCAGCGCTGCAGTACTACTGTACTGCAGGATATTTGATGAATGGGTTTGCCGGTTGTTTTATTCACACGTAAGTATAAAATTTGTTTTGCTAGTTCCAACATTAAACTATTCCTTTCTTTTTTTCAATTAGGTTATTCGGTGTTCACAGTTTTGGTTCTAGATATACGAGTTGATATCTTTGAACCAGTATTACTGTTCATTGGCGTACTTAATCTAATCTACTATTATTGTATTTCAGGAACCTTCATAGATATTATTATAAGATAATTAGATTTCCTAAAACATTTTTTTTTCACAACTGTTATTATTGTTATAAGAAAAGTATGTAGATATTATATTAGAACCATTTTTTTCAGCGAAGTTAAATACCTCGATATTACACTAATCCTGTTAATATTTGATTTTAGACTAGCACCTTTCTCTGTCTTCCTTTATTTCTATGAATATAATTTCAGAACATTCGAATGAGCATTAATAACCAAATAATAATTGTTTTCGGTATCCAAACAGATTAAAACGCATCTGCATCATTCTTGTTTAGTAGGAATTCTATGGTATACAGTTGCAAACCTTTTTATGGAAAAACCCGCATATCGTTAAAATAAATTCGTATTTCCCAAGAATTTAATATTTCAGCTATTTCGTATAAGTAATGCGTTCATTACTTTTACGAAATATGTCTAAAGGGGAATAAAAATACAATGAAGAGCTGTATTCTATGAAATATATAGAGCAGTAGTATAAAACTATACCTCACCGAACAGCAATGCAATATATCCCATGAGCGAAATAGGAAGGCACTTCTAATAGACACAAGAGATACAGGATAATCGGCACAACCACATTTCTAGATCTATCAGTTAATCCAAATGCTTTCTAGTTGCATCTATTAGTTAACATGAAATAGAAGCCTTTCAATTTTTATGTAAGCAATTTTTATAATAATATATGTAACCGTCCCCTCCTGTAATAATATATGTAACTGTTAAACCACCCTCGCCACTTCCCATTATGTAAACATTTATGTAAGTATTTTTTTAACTTTTCTGGTTTTCTTATTCATTAATGGGCAACAGTTAACAAATCTAGAAATAAGGAACTTAAGTCCATAGAGGAATTAAAAAATTAAAATAGTGGTTCGCTACTAGGGCCATGGTAACCCAGTGGATAACCCCGCGCGCCTTACATATCAAACCGACACATTAAGATCCCCCCTTCCTTATGTCATTAAAAATAAGCAAATCACAAATCCTACCCCCTTTAGTGCTTACATAATACTTGGATTACTCCTTACCTCAAAGTATTGACGATAACCATTAACTTACCTGCTAGGTTTAATCAGTTTAGCAGCCTGAGCAGGCGTCGCCAGCTCGGTGGGAAAGAACGTAGCTCCATAGAAATCAAGACCGTTCTGCAGCAAGATGTTAGCTTCCTCGATACTGGCGAGGGTGACTCGGATGACGCTGGTGGCTTCTTTCGGCACCATGCTGCTGACCAGCTCACCGTCGATCGTTGTTATGGCTCTGGACGAACTTTTTTCTAGAGGTTTAGGAGTAGATGTACCTGGAAATACATTGAAAAAGTTTTTGATCATTTTAGCTACAATTTTTATACAAATTCTATAGGATATTTAAGCTTTATCTAAGAACAGTAATATAAATAAAAGCTGCCAAGTGCTACTTTTTCCGGTAGTTGCCGTAAGCGATCTCTTCTAGAATAAATACATCTATTTTCCTCGAAAAAAATATTCGACTGATTCCGAAGCGTGGTGATATAAAACGAGTCACTATCTCCAGTTTATACCAATTCTGGTCACAATCTTCCACATTACCATGATTCCGAGTATTTTTCTTTAATAATAGATAATTGTTGACTGCGTAGAAATGTAAAATAAAATTTATATTTTACAGATTTCACAGAACTAAAGACAACATCTTAATTCGTGTCTAATATCAATTGTTTCCTCTCTCTCTTGGGATCCTATGTCTCCAAACTGTCGGGGCAGAGGGCCAATTGTTTCCTAATATAGTAAAATCAAGTTTGGCTTAACTATTTGACAAAGTTAAATGACTTGTGGTTTATTTAATAATTACAAACCAGTATTATCATCCTTCGATCCAGAGAAGTACAGGCGGACTACTTCAACAACTGAGGAAAATTTATAAAGTGCATGACGGACGTCTTCTTCGGGCACCTCATCGGGGATGTCGTAGACATATATAGTAAAGGTCTTCTGTGGTCTACACGGAATTGCGATCTGAAAATGAAATATGCTCAAGTTACACAGACAAAATTCATAATAAAATGTATGATAATTGTTATTAAATACAAAATGAAGCCAAATAATTGAAACTTTATAATAATAGGTAATACATATAATAAACAAACTTTATCTTTTGTTGATATTAAATAAAACATTAAGATATAACCATATGTGATTTTTAACAGACTGATCATGATATGAAATTAAATATGAATGACGATAAAGGGCGAAGAGAGAACAGAAATAAAGCAAAAAATAACCATATGAAATAAAAACAAAATAATCAAACAACTACAATTGAAAAAATCCAAAAAATAATAAACCGCCTTCGATGTGAAAAACTAATAAGGCACTAAAAGCGAAAAATAATTGGCATTGACTTCAAATATATTAATTGTTAGCTAGCGCGAATATCAATATTTTTTATTTAATTTGGTTAATTTAATAATTAGGTTATTTTTCGCTTTTTAGTGCCATTAGTTTTTCACATCGAAGGCGGTTAATTTTTTTTATTTTAGTTTTATTTCTCCGTTTTTAGTGTCCATAAATATATCTGGTTTCTAATGGGTGTAATAAATTGATTCCAATTTCACGAAAATACGTAGATACGAAGTGAGTGAAAATCAAATAAACGATATTTCACCCTCTTAGGGCTTGAATATTTTCTTCAAATTTATATAGGACCATCTCTGGACTCATGGGTTCTGAATATAACCAATTCAAATAAAAAAGAATCATTAAAATTGGTTCATAATGGACGGAGATATCGATTAACATACATTAAAAAAAAACATACAACTGAACGTAGTAACGTTCTCCTTTTTCGAAGTCGGTTAATAAGAAAATGAATGAACAAGTAAATTGTTAAGTAGGATATATGTACACATCTTGGTAGGGGAGTTAATTGGAGCAGTATTATTAGACTTTTTCTTACATGTATATCCAAACTGGAAATAAAACAGGACTATTAACAAAATTATGGGACAACTAGAACGAAGTTTTAAAGAAATATATGCAATTACCTTCCTATAAAATCGAGATCCGGTGACTTTATGAAAACCTTTCTTGAAAACCATCTGGTAATCATCAACGCTGGAGAACTTAAAGAGGATTCCAGTGGCTGTCTTCGTGAGTGAGAAACAACCCTTAAACTCCATTTTTTCACAAATAGTGGAGGCTTTCTCCATGCTGAGGCCGTGGGAAGGGGTTAGAAGGAAGGCGCCTTTCGTGAGGAAATGCTCCGAGTCAGAAATATCGGACTCGCTCTCTCCGCCCTTCATCATAGTGTGGATCTGTTCTTTCCACATGTATGAATCTGACATCTGTTAAGCAGACCATAAATGTTACCCTTAAAGATAAATATCAGGGGTATAATACAGAGGCAGTAAAGTCCATATATACTAACATTAATTTTCTCACCATAATATTCAGAAAGTATGTCTTAGGTAGTCTTGTAAATTTAAAAAAAAAATTGAAATCGTTTTGTGTACACTTTACCACTTTTGTTATTAGACCCCATATTTATAGGTACTTAAAATGCACCGAGACACTCTTTACATTTATATGATTAGACATTTTATAACACCTCCTTGAAATTAGTAATCTACCTATTTTATTATTTAAACAAAGATGGCCTCGTTCATAATCTAGCACGTCACCAACTTCAACATAATAATGCGTCTTAATTAACTCTTAAAAATATATGTCTAAAATATTCCATTGGACTATTTTTATTATTATTGGAACGAAGTTTTGGAATGAAGTTCCTTATCGCGCGTTGTGAAAGGGGGCTAGACGGAAAAAATTCTTACGAAAAGTTGTAACGACACTTTTTGCTATAGTAAGCTGTGCGGCGTGCGCATGTTTCTCTGTCTGTCTCTCTGTCTCTTATAGAAAGCAAGCCAGATATTTTCATTTCTATTTCGCATTGAACAGTGTGGTGTCGCGACGATTATTTTTGTTGAGTGTATACAGGTTTTTTGTAAATAATAAAAAATAATAATAATAATGAATCCTGGCAGTGTTTCTGCACAAGTTTTTTAGTTAATTAATTTTTTTTTTTTTGCAAATTGTGTCGATTCTACATTAATTTTTTTTTTTTTTTTTTTTTTCTCCTTGGTTTTTTTTTTTGCAAATTGTGTCGTTTCTACATTAGTTTTTTGTTCTCCTTTCTTGCATTTTTTTTTGCAAATTGTGTCGATTTTACATTAGCCGAAGGAACTTCGTTCCTACCAGGTGTCCCACGACACCACATTTTTTTTTGTATTAAGAAATCACTACAAGATATTTATATATAAAAATATGCCGAATTAGTACTCCCGAGAACAGTTGAAACACCACGCTTTCCAGTGAGTTTTGTTAACCAGATATTTCAGGATTGGAATAGTAGTACCTACTACTATTGATAGTACTACTATTTTCAGCACAAATAGATATATCCTAAACTAGAAGTCATTAATATCATTTTTAGACTTATTAACAAAATAAAACTTTCATTAAAAAAAAAAGATAATGTAGATGGCGTAACAATCACACATGTCACACATGCAGTGGCCTTTAAAACAAATCTGAGGGTTACGTCGAAATGTATAGGGGGGTATGTAGAAGCGATTTTCTCCCAACCTAAATTATGTCCGTTACCAAAATATCTATTCCAGCATCATTAATTTACAATTTGCGTTTCTGTCGACTATATAAGACATGCTTATGAAAAAGCGCATTAGAATACAATAGTAAATAAATTTATACCCGTAATGGTACGTAATTTATTGCGTCACGGTTGATCGGAGTTCGAGTGCGCGTGCTCAACTTAAAATATCTTCGCTTGTATACCCTTCCGTACTAAAACTTAATTGTACTATAGTATTGTTCTGAATTTCCGCTGTCGAGGCACGATCTTTTTATGTACGTTACTGTTTATACGAAAAATGAATTCAATATTTCAACTTAACCACTGTATCTACACGAATTGTTTAACAATGAAAGCTTGCAAAGTATCCATAAATGTGAGAACTCGTTATAAAGAATCATTTTGGTATAACGGCCTATAGAAACGATCTTAAATGTATGACTGTCTTTTTATAAAATACTAGCTTCTGCCCGCGACTTCGTCCGCGCGGAATAGTTATCGTTTATACAGCGCACGCAACGGAAGCTCTCAACAGAAAAAACAATCGAATTTTAAAATAGTTTCCATTGGTGCTCCGCCCCTATTGGTCGTGACGATATATAGCCTATACTCTTCCTCGATAAATGAGCTATCTAACACTGAAAGGTCAATTCGGACCAGTAGTTCCTGAGGTTAGCGCGTTCAAGCAAACGAACTATATATTAGTTTAAAAGTATAGATTATAGTGGACGTTACTTTGCACATCTGCATGAAATTGATTGACCGCTAGCACGTATTACTGTAATAAAAAAGACTTTAATACAAGATGAACCTAAAAAAGTTAGTCTGTAAGTAATAATAGAGAGAGAGAGCGAAATATTAGTAAAGAAAACAAGAAAAAGAATTAAAAACGCGTTTTTGGTTGACGGTTGAACCTAACGGCGTTTGTCACTGTTGTTCGTTGTTATTGGTAGAGTCAACATCGGTCTGAAGATGCTCCGTGAAGGAGCAAAACACGTGTAATCAAATATGGTTATAACACGTTAATACGCAACATATTTTTTTTTATCTTTTAATTACAGTTACATACCAACAGTATCAGCTGCTGTCAGGCTCAACTTTCAACTAAGGAACGTATTTTTGTTTGTTCTAGTTACTAATATTTCGCTACCTCTCTATTACTAGTATCAGATAAACTTTTTCAAGTTCAGCTTAGATAAATAAACTCAAAGGTTTTTTGTTGCAGTGAGACGTGGTAGCGGCCAATTAATTCCAGGCGGAAGTCGACTATAATATTTAATAATGGATTACAGCAAAGTAACGCCTTCTTGAATGAAATGTTGTTTTATTACTTTCAATCGATCGATACAAGAAGAAATTACTTTATCAGTCGTATCGTAGCAATAAAACGGTAAAAGTACAAAAAGCAAACATTCCACCCACCACAATATACCGCATAAAGGCATATAATTGCGCCTCAATACGACGTGGGCGTACACTATCCATTAATTCTCATCCAATTGTCCCAATTCGTTTATAAAACCTAATACGGTTCGAACAGTCGCTACCATTAATTGTTTAAAACGTGCTTCGATAGTTAACTGAAGGTTATAGTAATTGGAGACAATATAACCGTTCCTTGTATTTACCGAAAGTGGTGTGACCTTAATCTTTCTCAAAATAAAGTTATAATTACGTCATCTTGGTTTGGTGTTCGTGGTGACCAATAAACTTCATGATAAGTGGTAGAGAAACGTATTTCTCAACTAGTTGTGCCTGCGACTCCTTTCGCATGGAACCTAATGTAAAATACATTGACTAATAAAATTATTTGAATGCATTAAGTCCATTTACTTATCTAGTTTTCTCTCGTACTTAAGTAGCGTAGGGTTTTACCGTAAACGCAGTACTTTAGCGGTGATGTCTGCTCCAACAAACTAACAAACAGACATACATTTCAAATAATGATTATAATGTATTTTATTACTTATTCCAAGATAACTGCAACAGTTTCTTTTACAAACATCTAAAATGTACAGACACGTTAGATGTACATTCTTATTATATGTATAGATATATATATTCAAATAATCTTCGTGTAATGTTGAATGCAGTGTTGCCAACATAGTAGGTTTTCGGTTAAAACTTGTGCAATGGGCACTGCTTATTTATCCCGCTAGGTGGCGCATAGTCGTTGGTTCTGGTGTATTGTCAAGCTCGTGTCAAATAATGACAGGGGGAACTTACATGTAAAAGAGTGCAAATTGAACGTCCTATATATGTCTAACAAAGTCCTATAAAATACTAAAATATGACCTAGACCACAATTATATACCACTAGCCCATAAGTGTAAAATAAATTAAAAATATAAAGTATTTTTTATATAACGTATAATTGGACTAAAAAGAATATAATAAGTTGAAGTTACATTTGTTATATGTATATAACACGTATACTAATCGATTATAAAATAAAAATGATACATTTTACAAATTAACTATTATACAATTATGTATAAAAAACATTAACAATTTTTAAACAAAACTATCTAACGTATCAAATTGTCATGTAGATAAATGTATTATTGCGATCATAGAGAAAAATTGAAGAATATTGATGTACAGCGTATTGGTACATAACTGTCACTGCCGATGGCGCAAAGTTTTTTTTTTTACTTTATCGGCTGCCATTTTGTGCTTTTCGTCTTAATTCGGAAGCCGGAGGCAAAGTACGGTAAAAGCCAATTATGTTAGCGCCATCTGAGATTAGCTTCGCTTGTACCTTCCCATTGTTTTGCGTACGAACGTGCGAATGTATTTTCCAGTGTCACTGACGTGTTATTTTACTACTTATCTATATAAAAAAACTATATATTATTACGCAATATGTAATAATAATGGTAACTATGTTATAAATACACGGGTCCATTATTTTATCCTAACATATTTTTTACTGGAAACTTCATAGATTACGAGTGTAATATCATTTTTTGTTCGTACTTTTCTGATGGTTTTAAAAATTTAATTTATTTGAGAACTAGTTTAACTGTTGGTAACAGTTGATTAAACAATTCTTTGAACTAAATTCCACTTACATCAAGCTTGAATACAAAAGTAATTCTATAGGAATTAACGCAATTTTTTTTTTATTAACGTGGGTGGAAATCCCTTATGGATACGCCACCCTCTCGGGAGACAGGATGGGTTATGTCCGACTCGCACGGACTAAAACCCCACGGTGTACCGTCCGACCGTATTGTTGGGGCGGCAAGGGATTGAACTATATAGCCGTCCCAACGGTCCGCCCTGCGGAAGGTGGCCTTCCTAATAGGGAGACAGACTGGGTACACACCAGCAGCCTCCCCTCGTCTGTATGGTTCCTACATTATGGAAATACAACGGCCTTCTTATCACATATTTCGCAAGAGTACATGGTTAAATAACGTCTTTAACGACTACAACCTCATAAACAAGCTTTTCTAAAGCGAATACAGTGGTGCATGCATAATTCTAAATTTTGTTTAAAACTGATAAGAAAGGTTTAATTTACGTTTTAGTTTTCATTCTGATTAGTATACATTTAAACAACACTTTTGTCATTATATTTTAGAGATAATGAATAAACAAAAATAATTGGTTACGCGGAGAAATGTACACAATCTATGTTTGTATCGTTAAAAAAAAGAACATGTTCTCCCTCTTTATTTTTACGGTTTTGGACGAAGTTGTAACATACAGACGTGTAACTTTCATTATATTATTTAAAATATATCAAATAAAATATTTTCAGATGAATTTGAAAAGAACTGCTTAGCAATTATACATATTAAATAACAAGCATTTTATAGAACTATTTACAAAAAATAACGCAACTAAATTTAATCTACTTAAATTGCAAATGAGAAAGTGTAATAGATAATAAAGTATAATATAAGTATAATAAAGTATAAATAGTATAATAAAGTGTAATAGGTTCCTTCTGTATCGACATATATTGTATGCAGCTAAAAAAACGCATTTTTTAAGCAGCTATGACGGTTTTTCTCTTGCTCTTTGGACTTCGATCTACCGTTTCTCTTATTTACATATCATAATTGATTCTTTTCAAAAAGAATGGTCAATCCAGGCCTTTCAAAAACTAAAATTCGTTCAAAACCACTATAGGAACATAATGAAGGGACTAATTTGAAATTTTAAAAGTTTTACAGCAATTGAACGAACTCATATAATGATTTTATAAGTAAAACACGGTTTATTGATTCATAGTCGATGAAGTTAGCAACAAATTACCCTTTTCTTTTATTTATTTTTTATATATTCTACGTCTCTCAATAAAATTGGATCAATGCATATTTTGTATGGTTAGAATTCAGATTAGAGAAATTAGTTCCCCATATTTTTTGCACTTATAATGTAATAATTATCATATTACCTACACTGGCATTGACCAAGTAATAAAAGTCTTTATGGAAACATCGATGGCAGCCAAAATAAGTGCACAGGACGATACTACCACCTTTTAATATACAACAAATCATATTGCTATTGCTGTTTCACTCCTTAGTTTATCATGTCAGACTCTCCAAGGAAGAACTCATTGTAACAATCAGACTTCACAGATCACAAACCTAACCTTTCTTTCTATGAAAACATCTCTATATAAGGCGTTTCAAGTTACTAATGATTTGTATCGTTCATTTTGAGATTTTAATTGATTCGATTTTTAATAATGTTTTTTGAATCGCGTCAAATCATTCTCTCTCAGTCTTGGATCAATTGAGGAAATATTATTTTATGGGAGCCTGTATCTAATGTGACACGTATAATTCATAAATTCATCTCTAAAAAATCTCCCATATTTAATTTTGTTTAAGTTTCATTTAAGTTAAAATCTTTTTATTTAATGTAATAAATTTATTAAATGTTAATAAATTTCAATTTTCATTTATTTATCTTTTAATAGTCTCAAAATTCGAATATAAAAGTTATATAGTCATTAATAATTTTAGAGTCTAACCTAACGTAATCAAAGCGAGACAAAAGAGCAAGATGGCGAACATTCAGTGACCGCGGTGCATTTAATTCGAAACCTTTTTAAAGCAAGTATTCAATACGTATTTAACTTTTTTGTAATAACACCGTATCAATTTAAAGAAAGTCAAGGGAACTTAAACATGACATTTTGGAAACTATGAGATTTATTGTAGTCAGAGTCACTGGCGTTCAAGTGCATCTTTCGGAAAACACCAATAGGCGTTTAGCATTAATTTTCATCTTAAAGACGGTAGTTTTTAAGGTGACCATTAAGATTATCAGATTTTTAATGCTTCCTAAAATCTTCTATAACTACATTCTATGGCACTACATCACGGCGTTTTACTTCATTGTACAATCCGAATATTTCCCAGGCCAACTGGAATTGGTTTAGAGAGAAGCAACAAAGACACAGACTTATTTTCGCGTGTGTAATATCCCATTGTAGATTAATAACGTATTAGACAAATTTTACAAAATATAAGCAAAAAAAAACGTCTTTTATTTTTCAAAGTTTGTAAAAAAATGCATAATATTGCAAAGTCATCCGAAAATATAATGGCGAGAATTTACCGAAAGGGAAGATTAAAAAAATTATATAAATAGCTCGTTACCTGTTGATTATTATCAGTGCTCTTCTTTACTGATAAGGTGCTGTCTTCTTCTTGCTTTGTCAGTTCTACGTCGGAGACACCTTCCGCTAAGGACATATTGTGACTGAGTGTGGCTGTCGCTTGCAGACGCTTTTCGTTCCAGAATGAGCGCTATTCACCCGTGGAGGGACACTCCTTCACTTTAAAAAGTTTGCGAATGCGTAGAGATATCTTAGCCTGTATATTTTTTATTTAGATTACAGTAAATAATATTAAATTAAGTTTCGAGGGTAAGTGTTTGACGTTGTTTTTAGACTTCAACATAGACTTTTAGCTTTATTAGGTTCCGAGGATACTAGAAAATGCTCTACCAATTTGTTTGAGATCGTGAATTTTTAGGATCTCGTCCACGTTCGCGTTTTATGCCATGATATTAATAGCATCCAAAGACGCTGCAGCTACTCTATGATCTTTCATAAAATCCCATTATGTTAATAGCGAGCCCGACGGACGTTATCTCACCCAATTAAAAAAAAAACCTTGACAAGTTACATACGTAAACCTTTCTGATGAATCACATTAGGTACTGATGAAAACCGCATGAAAATCTCTTTAGTAGTTTTTGATTTTATGGTGAACAAACAGACAGACGTTGTAGAGAACTTTGTTTTATAAAATGGAGTGATAGTGATAATACACGAAATAATATTTAAAAATAAAACAAATAAGTAAATTCAGCACGGTGGTCGATCGTTTTTAGTCCCGTCTGGCTACTTACCACATCTAAATTAAAAATCTATCGCCAAACAGTTGTAAAGTTGTTCTGGCAGCTGCACTTGAAATCAAGTTCCGCTCTAGGCTTAACGTATTTACCATTTTAGACCACATTGTTATGCAACATCGGGTGATATTGTGCTCAAACGCTAAGACCTATACAGTATCAAAAAATGCTAACGGTAATACAGATGCGGCCTATACAAGGAGTACATAATTTCTAAACAATGAGAAGATATCTGGAATAACCTACAACACAATCAGTAATAGACAAGTTAGCGTTATGACTCGTTGATGCGAGATGTATGTATACACATGGAACTATTATAAATAGACATATACGTATTTAAAATAGCACGCCTTGATTTTCGAGTTCATATACTACACATTAATTGCACCCAGATATTTTGAACGTCCCTTTTTGTCTGTTATATAAACGAGCGATATGATGCACCCTATGATAGTTCTGTTCTAGACATAGACTACAAAATAATATAATCACATAGTAGTAGTGTAAGGTGTGGGAAAAGTAAATGGTAACCGAGGACGCCCTCTATGATCTGGTGATACATATCAGGACGAGAATGGCGGCCAAGGAGGTGGCTGTCCTGGTGTCATTGGACATAGAGGGAGCATTCGATAACGCGTGGTGACGGGCATTGAGGTCCCAGCTCGTGGCGAAAAGATGCCCTAGCAATTGGTTTACCTTGTCATACCTCTCGGCCAAGAAAATCAAGCTTGCTTACGCCGGCGCACGGTTGAGTCGGGGAACTTCCAGAGTCTGTGTCCAAGGCTCTATAGCCGAGCCAACCTTGTGGAACATTATCCTCGACTCCTTGCTGACGGAGCTCGAGACGACGGGATCCCACTGCCAAGCCTTCGCAGATTATGTCATTCTGGTGGTTCATCTGCAGGAGGAAGCTAGCCGGACCCTGCAGACCGTGGTTGATTGGGGCGTCCATAATAAGCTGTCACTCGCACCTCGCAAATCTAAAGCGATGGTGCTGACTCGGTGGCGTAAATTTGACGCCCCGGTGATCACCATGGGTGGAGCTGCCTATGGAGCAATCTGTCCGACTACTGGAACTTACCCTGGACCACAAGGTCACCTTCCAAGCGCATGTCGCAGCGGTAACGAAAAAGGCTGCCAATATTTATAAGCAACTGGCATGCGTTGCGAGGGTCATTTGGGGTCTAAACACGGAGATAGTCAGGACGATATACGACGCGGTCATAGCATCAATAATGCTGTACGCCGCAAATGTGTGGGGCCCCACAGCGCAGAAGCTCCCGTAAGGAGAAAATTAGATATGCAGCAGAGGGGCTTCGCCCAAAAAAATTGCTAAGCCTACCGTACGGTTTCTTTGACCGCTACTATCGTCCTGGCGAATCTGCTGCCAGTGGACCTCCGCGTTCAGGAGGCTCACATGATATATACCCTATAAAAAGGGGCGACCAGCTGGGACGAGGTCGTGGTCGGAGGCGACTTGGAGCGGCCCGTACGCTACGTCGCCTATCCGCACCCGGCGAGGTGCGAGGGCGAGACGTACGAGAGTCTGGAGGCCCCTCCTGAGTCGGGTGGCTCTGGCATCTACACTGACCGATCAAATATCGATGAGGGTATCCGAGCCGCTCTGACTTGGTGGATAGAGAACCAAAAAAAATGGAATTTGCAAAAAAAAAGAAAGAAATAGCTAAACAAATAAATAAAGTCTAGGATAATGTCTGGGGGAAAACAGGGGCTTAAAAAAATAAATAGTAAATGGTACAAACTATAACACAAATCGTTTTGTCTATAGTAATAATGAATTTGTAATACCGTTGTCTTTGTTTGAATAAATTTATTTGACTGAGAATGATATTTGATTTCTCATTAATCTAACAATAAAGCGGCTAATCTTTTTTTACAATTTCTTCAAGAATATGGTAATCTTATATTTATTCATATTTTTTTAATAAAAATTTCGTAATCACTTTGTAGTCTCTACGGTTTTTTTAACATTTTTTATGGCAGGAACTAAACGGTAAGAAGATGTATCGACTCCGTTATAGATTTAATAAAGTACTGTGCACATTAAAGAAGAGATAGCGTTTAATATATTATTTAAAAATATTATCACATAATTGAATTACGAAATTTTTGGGTTAATTTTTTATTAAATTCTATACTAGAGGTATTTATTAAATAGCCTATTTCTATTATTAATATATCTTTTTTTCTACTAACTTACAAATTATATAGGCATTACTTGATGATAAATTACTTTCAGCATTGAGTATTATCAATTAATTGTATATTATCAAAAGCCCTCGTCATACCAAATTCACGATGCGCCAAATTGAGGCACTGTGTCAAAAAAGTATATCACGTATTGTAAGTGTTTTTACAAACGGTTTTCTATTGTATATTCAGCGTTATTGTCTAATCGATACAGCGCTGTAATTTTGATGAAATGCCCACACGTGGGCAATGATGTGTGACATCTATGACATAGATTTTTGTTCACGCCCTACCTAATATACTTAACTATATATAAATTTATGACCATAAGGTCACGAAGCATAAGCTTTTGCATATATATATTATATAAAAATAATATACTCCTATATTATTTTACTAGCTTCTGCCCGCGACTTCGTTTACGTAGAAGGTGAAATTTTGAAGGTGATTTTTGAATAATACGAACGTTAACCCCGATTTTAAAACATTCTTCATTGGTGCTCCGCTCCTATTGGTCTTAGCGTGATGATATATACGCTGAAAGCCTTTTTTTAATTCAGACCAGTAGTTTTGCGATTAGCGCGTTCAAGCAAACAAACTCTTCAGCTTTATAATATTAGTATAGATTTATACATAGTACCAAAAAGCACGTAGATGAACTAATATAGAAGTAGAGAAATCCAAATATATATGGATTATGTAAAGAATTACATTTGTATAGTGAATGAGAACGGAATTGGAAATATATGTGCCAACTCTGTTTAGGTGAGATAAGGATAAAAAGATAATATAGAGTACCAAAACATTAACTACATATATTACATTCTTCATTATCATAAAAATAACGTATGTATGTATATAAACATACAGATGTTAAAATAAATACCAAAAAATGTATAAATAGCCAGTATAATAAACAACCAAACTCAGTATTAAATTTAATACAGGTGGTAAGTATTTGTTAACGTGGAAAGGGTTGCATAAATTCACTTTAAAAGAAGCTATGAAAAACCTATCTGGTTTTGAAAATGTAAAAAGATTTAAAGTTCTGACATAATAATTAGGTCGTAACTAGAGTGAAAACAGATTTATTTTCTGCAATTTTTTATAATAACGATAGGATTTTATAAGAAACGGAACGCAAAGGACAAATATTTTACGTTATGACATAAATTTAATTCAAACTGTTAATTTCTACTAATTTAAAAAATAAGTATTATATTAAGATTTGATTCGATTTAAAGAAGACCTTACTTATCCTTTTTTTAAATGATATGAAAATAATTGTACTATAAGTATATTAAATTTGTAACTTTTAATATGTTTTTACCGATATACTATATCTAATTCTAATTTCTCATGTGCCCATGATGCCCATCGAAATTGTTACTTTTAATTTTAATATCTACTGTTGTCCTCTTCATTATACTTCTTTAAAACAATAGCAAATAGTTTTGCTTGTAACATTTTACTAGGCGTTTTATACACAAAATTTTAACTGTAAAAGAATCAAGTCTTTACTGTACTATTAGAACTGTTTCACCTAACTGTATTTGACGCAATCATAAATTAAAATCAAAAATATATTTACTCAATTTAGGCCCGTCGAAGGCACTTATGAACGTCAAAGATCTCCACCGGTTCTGTAAGCAAGCCACACACATTTTGTAATATAAACATGGTATTCATGTCAGCTGCTGTTTCCGGTAGAAAAATACCGTAACATATTAAGCTATGGAAGTAAACGAAGAAGACACACACATATTTATTTTTATTATTACAACATAATTTACAAAAACGGGCAGTTCGAGCGATCTATGATATGGGACCTCGTGAATCATTAAAGACTAAGTTTCAGGAATTCGGTATTTTAACTCTGCCCTCTCAATATATTCTTGAGAATTTGATGTACGTCCGGAAAAACTTAGATAATCTGGATTTAGTAAAAGACCGACATAATGTAAATACCAGAAACCATAATAAACTGGTCACTCCATGTTTCAGGCTTACTAAGACCAGTAACAGTTTTTTAGGTAATAGTGTTAGATTTTATAACAAAGTCCCAAAACACATTACCGATTTGCCGGATAGTAGGTTCAAATGTTATGTCAAGCGGGTCTTAGTACATAAAGGTTATTACAGGGTGGATCAGTATGTGAACGATAGCGACATAAGCGAAGTAGACCAACCTAGCAGTGGCAATATTTGTTAGCTGGCGAATTTTTCGAATGGCGAACGCAGCAGAACTTAATCTTCCAGCCAATTTTTTTATATGAGGACCCCATTGTAATTTAGAATCAAGTGTGATACCCAGGAACACAGTATTGTCAACTAAGCCAACTAGATTCCCTTGGATCTCGATTTTACTATCAGTTAGTGGAACATTAGGTAAGGTAAATCTTATGCACTTTGTTTTATCTGCGTTTAGCAATAAATTATTTAATGCAAACCAATCGGAAATTTTATTTAAAATACTACTTAGATACGTAAACTCGGAATCTATTCTTTTTACTTGAAATATAAGCGAAGTGTCATCTGCGAAAAGAACTACATCTGCACAGTTATTAACCACTAGCGGCAGATCATTTATATATATACTTGTCAAGAAACAAAAACGGCCCTAAAATGGAACCCTGTGGAACGCCAATTCGAGTCAAGGATCCCGCAGACGTTGCCCCATCTATACTAACTTTATGACAGCGGCAGGTGAAATAATAAGGACTTTTAAACTATTAAATTTGAAACATACTGAAGATATATGGGGAATGTCGGTAATGGTAGTGCAGTCCTTAATTATCAATATTTCACCATATTTAGCAAACATATTTAATAAGTGTATAGCACAAGGAACCTTCCCCAATCTAATGAAAATAAGTAAAGTAGTTCCTTTATTTAAATCAGGCTGTAGAAATAGTCTTGGAAATTATAGACCAATTTCTGTACTTCCATCGTTAAGCAAAATTTTTGAGAAGATTATGCTTAAGCAATTAGTAGGTTATTTTAAAGCGCAAGAGATTCTGGATGATCGACAGTATGGCTTCACAAAATCAAAATCGACTACTGACTTTCAAACAGTTCAGAGGTAGTGACTGTTTTCCAAGATTATTTCACAAATATACCTTTACAGGTAACAAAAAATATTAACTCATCAGCCCATGGTGCCCTATCATTTTTAAAAAATCTGAGTGCACCTGTAAAGTCAAAATTTAATTTCACATCTATTAGTGCAGGTGAAATAATAAGGACTTTTAAACTATTAAATTTGAAACATACTGAAGATATATGGGGAATGTCGGTAATGGTAGTGCAGTCCTTAATTATCAATATTTCACCATATTTAGCAAACAGGAAAACAGTCACTACCTCTGAACTGTTTGAAATTAGTACTCCATCAACATCTAGATTATGCGTATTATCATTTATTTTATTTTTTCCTAATTCTTTATTTATAATATGCCAAACAGTCTTGGTCTTATTACTAGACTCAAGTACTTTATTTCCTAAAAATTTTGCTTTGGCAGCTACACAAACACGTTTAAAAATTTTAGAATAATTTCTGACATAAGTATGAAAGGATTCATCGCTAGTTAACGATCTCCTATAATACAAATCGTATAGTCGATCTCTACTTTTTTTAATTCCTATGGTAGCCCATTCACTAAAATTATTTTTATTTTTTACATTAAAAACTTTTCTTGGGCAGTGTTTATTAAATTCCGTCCTTATGATATTAAACAGGCCGTCATAATCCTCATTTGGATCTTGATTGCTAAAATGATTAGAAGATAATTTTTGAAGAATATTGTAATTTAAACGGTCTAATCTAGTTTGGGTTGTTAGTCTAGCTGTTTTCTTATACTCAGTTCTAGGTTTTTCACAGTTTATTTTAACCACTAGTCCTTTATGATCAGACCGTATCATTGTATTTTAGAATCATGTGTGGTACCCGGGAATACAGTATTGTCTCCTAATCCTACCAAGTTTCCTTCGATATTGATTTTACTAACAGCACTTTTTTTTATTAACGTGGGGAGATCCCTTATGGATGTGCCACCCTCTCGAGGGAGAGAGTTGGTTAAGTCCGACTCGCATGTACTAAAACCCCACGGTGTACCGACAGACCGTATTTATTGGGGCGGCAAGGGATCGTACTTGCTACTCAACCTTGGATAACTTCATTTGATTTGAACTTCATCTGAGTCCTCACCCTGATACGGGCACCATCCACAATCCAGATCGTGGCCCTCGGCGGGGCTCATAAAACAGTAGGGCCTCGATCTTCTCGAGGGCCACTCCGAGGCCCAACCGTCGGATGTGCCCGAACACGAGGATTACGGCCCTCGTGGCCAGGCGCACCAAACTTTCCCACTTTCCGGCCCCAAGGCCGACCCTTGTGGAACCCCACATCTAGTCTTTTTCCGGATCATTCTCCCGGCGCCCTCCACGTAGGCTACCCCCTATCCTCGAGGTACGCCTCCAACAGCCTTACTATCAGCACCTGGAACATTAGGCCGGGCAAATCTACATTTTATATCATTTGCTATTTAAACAAAGGAACCGCATTACTTATTTTCAGTAAGATTAAAAATAGTTCCTTTTGCTATGAACTGATTAAATTATTAGCCAAACACGGCAAAATACTAACAATTAAGGATTTAATAAAATATGGCAAAATATTGACAATTAGAGACAATTAAGGATTTAATATCATTACTGATATTTCCCATGAATCTTCTGTGTTTCAAGTTTAGTTTTTTTTACCCATATTAATAGGTAATACCAATAAAGGTTCGTATAACTTCACTTGACCTTGACGTTTTGGATTAATTTCACAGTTACGGTGCTTTTTTCTTGCCTTTTCTAATGTCCATTTGGGTAGATACCACACTTATATTTTGTGAATATATTGATATAAATTTCCTAATTTATTTGAATAAACTCTATTATGTTATCTGTATTGTTACAGTTATGTCCATGGTGTTCCGCTAGTATCCCCAACACCTAGCAACGATGCGCAAAATCGAAACTCTCAGACCAACAGCTTAAATTCCAAACATTATAATTTAATCTAAAGATGATTAATATAAGCAGTTCTGCGTGAATATTCTTCAACCTCCAAATGACATTGCGATAACTCATAAGTAGGCACCAGATCACTTGTTACAAGTGACATGTTGTACGCTGACTATTTTATCGTGACCTTGTTTTTAATTAACACGCTTGTATTTAGTTTCCGTATGGTAACTTTGGTGATATTTCACGTGATATGGCATGGATATGAATTCGATATCGTATGAATATCAATAAGTTAACATGTCTTTGAAAGTGTACCGTGTTCAAACACTTTCTGTACTGCGATGATCATTCTAACGTAGAATGCTGTTCTTAGTATTGATTGAAGTAAACAAAATAGATTGATCGTCAATTTTAAATCAAACGTAAAGTTTATATGCTCAATCACTAATAACATGAAGTGTTAATATACTAGATACGACACTTTGTCTACTTATAACATTCATAAAGTAAGTACGTAGCTAACTGCTTGCTATTTTCCGTAAGTATAAACGATAAAGGATAACGCTGTTGTGCTATTCAATAACAAACGTGACTATAAACTGTTGTCAGTTATTCTGCTGGTGAATAATTTGCTGTTTTGTTTCATACTGCAGTCTGTAGCAATAAATATTTGTTCTTTTAATGTCATGTGATGTGCCCGTCTTTTCTCACTGATTAGTTATTAGCTGTGCCCGCGAATATAGTGAACAGAATGCTTGCTTTTTCGCGCCTTATGCATTACCACCTTGATGGACGTAGGTTTGAATCCAAGTGATTCGTAGATTTCGGTTACGGAAACTATAGTGATGAAACTATAACATGGTTTTTATAAGCCTGTATGGCTAGTAGTTCCCTCAAATAGAAAATCTATCGTCATAGCATCCATAGGTGTGTACTAGCAGCTACAATTGACAGCCAGCCCCCAGGTTTAGCATATTTCCCATTTATACATCAGATGAGATTTTGGTCAAGCACAAAACCTATAAATCATAAAAGAACTACTATTAGTTGTTCGTTATAATGACCATCTCTATCTGAATGAATTCCGTTTGTAATGTCTCTTCTAGTACTGTAATATCAGTGTTTTGTCTAAACATTTAACGGTCTAAACAAAACATGCGAAATTGAAACAGTTCAATTAGGAAAATCCTGTGTTTTATTTTAAAAACGATATTTATTTTTTCTTATTTTTATAAATTGTATTTGAAAGCACGTATTCATGTCAGATGTATCTACAAATTCATATTACACTAGTAACTGTCCGCGGCTCTATACGCTTTCTTATTTTCGACTCGTTATTTTTGTGTATTAAAATATAATTATATATACCCTAATACTGCAAATACGATTATGACTTTGTTTATTTGTCACGCTTTCGCGTCTTAACTATTCAATCAATCATTATGAAATTTTTGCACAGACGTTGTGAGGGGTACAAAAAAGAACAAGAAAAACAAGTTTTCGCGAAGAATAGATCACATCTACATTGACGCCAGCGAAGCCGCAAGTAAAAGCTAGTATACTGTAAATAATTCATAAAGTGACGATCACAGAATCTAATAATAAACCTTGTGCTTTTGTTGAAATAAATCAAGATATTTCGAGAAAAATCCATTGGTGTTACTGCAGTTGTACTTGAAAATCAATCCAAAAGCTTAGTACACATGTTTTATTTTCCAGTGTTACGTCACCTTCACTGTAGGGAACAACCTGGTAGGCCACGGAGCTGATTACAGCCCATTAGGGTATCCCAGCAGTTCTACCGCAACAGCTTCATCAGCTTTATCACCTAGAAAAAAAAATGTTCTCGAAGGATAGGTCAAATAATCATTAATGCGATTGAAGCCGCGAGTAAAAGCAAGCATCCTTATCCCGGTCTTGGAGGCTAGATCCCAGGATGGGTGATTGCCGTTGCTGGTGTTAGCTATATCTATAGCCTTGTAAAGGTCAAAACGTGTTTGTTTTTACTAACGAATCGAGATTGTAAATGTGAAGTGATTTTAAACGATTTGCTGACTATGCAAATTGGCAATATGTAAATTAGGAGTTAAATTGTAAAATGGTTTTATAATATTGTATTTGTGAGCGCCGGTAATATTGTTGTAAACGCCGGGAGCGCGCTTCAGTCAGAATGGCCGTATCGGCGCCTACCCACATTATTCGCGTCATTCGGTAACGCCTCTCTCCCTACTACTCGACTTGTTTTGTTATAAAAGGAGCGGAGCGACCGTCGTTAAGTCAGGGCTGCGAGTTCCGATCGGGCCGCCCTGGTGAACAGTCGTGTTTGCGCTCTGCGCTCTCCGTTCGAGGAAGAGCCTCAACGAAAAGGACATTCCTGTTCGTGAGGTACACCGCATGCGCTCTCCGCGCACGAAGGCACCCTACAATATGGTGTTAGTCGTTCTCGATCGCACCAAGGAAGGGAAAGCCATTTTTGATCTCTCGACCCTCTGCGGCCTCTCCGGCATTATTGTCGAGCCGCCGCGCAAAACGTCCGTACCCTCACAGAGTCACAACTGTCAGGTTTACAGACACTCCGCACGTAACTGTCGCCTGCGTCCCAGGTGTGTTAAGTGCCTCGGCGACCACTCCACTGAGGAGTGCTCCCGCTCTCCGACCTCCTCTGACCCTCTGAGCTGCGTCTTGTGCCGCGGCGAGGGCCATACCGCGAATTATCGCGGATGTCCCC
>MU159019.1:262142-286402 GCA_015888305.1 Antheraea pernyi
GCCGCCGTTCAAAAATAAATAACTCATATAAGATAGAGTAAATCCGTGCATTTACGTGTATCTTCCCCTAAAACGACCGACTAATAATAATACTTTTTGCTATTCCGGCGCCTACGCCGCTCAAGCTAACAATAAATTCGATCTTTTAACATGCGTGTTTGCGCCCACGCACGCGTAACCCTCCCTCACGCCGCCGTGAGGGAAGGTCCCTCTTTCGCTCCCGCACACACCGTGGTTCTTCAGTGATATCTCGAGCCTAGGTCGTCCCCGGATGGAGCCCTCGAGCTGTCACTATCGCGATACAGTGACTCACCCACATCACTTATACACACATGAGATCACCTCACATACGTGCACACATTACACACATAGTGGAAGGGTTTTACTTTTTTTTCCCTTAACCGAACTGAATCGAGTAGTTTAGTTCCTTTCACATCAGATATACATGTAAACGTTTGTGAATCATGCAATCTCAATTGTATGACTCACAAACGAGTATATGTATGAATAGCTTAGAATAGTTTAGCTAGGTCAGATCCGAGGTAACAGCAACAGCCCAAGCCGAGGTGTGCCGCGCACCCTTGAGCTAGTTGCCCAAATAAAATCGGCTGAGTGCCTTAAGCGCTCGCCTTAGTAGTCCGGTGAAGCTGTAGAGGCCTCCAATAAGGCCAACAGAGTAGTCAGTTCGAAAAAAAAAAAGTCGTTAAGTCAGTCATGGCTCTGGCGTCGTGCAGTACACACGTACTGTGCGAGTCGCTTAACCTAGACACTGAATAATTAATTTGTGCAAACGAATTAGTTATTATTTGTAACTAATTAATTGGTTATCTACTGTACCAAATAGTCTGAATTGATTATTATTTGGTGTTGAGTCACAATATTATTATATTACACATATCATATACAGTGATAGTCTGAATTAATTGTTTTATATTGAAATGTGATGAAATTATTATTATGGGAGGTTTATGACGGTATTATTATTATGGGTGGTTTAGTGAGTTCATTCTGACGATATTATTGTGATGGGGTAGTTTAGTTCTCATTTATATCATTTTTGTGATGGATCATGGCGCAAGAGAGTTATTTGGCGCCACCGCCACCAACCACACCCTTTTTTGGTCTCCGACATATACATGTATACTCCTCGTATACAAATCCTAATTAAAATCGGTTGAGATAAAATTCAACTTTAATTATTGTGATGATATTTTTTCCAATTAATAAGAGTGTTATTTATATACTCGATGAATTTCAGAACAGATTCATTCCTGGTATAAAATCTTATCAAAATCGTTTTTTTTATTATCGTCGCTATTTCTAAAATGTTTAATGTTGATAATTAAGACTATTAATTTCTCAATAGTATATACTCTTCGACCTTCGTGTACAAGATTTCGTAGGAGTTCGTTAATCTGATACCCTATTAGTTGAGGAATAACATAAACTTCTCATATACCAATATTATAATATTTTTATGATATAAAAATAGTTCAAGTCATTTTTGATAACTCCATATATAGAAACACAGACATCTATCGCAGAATATTAAAATTAAAATAAATGTACAGTTATAGAACTACATACAATTAATATAGTTGAATTTAATATAGAATTCATTTACTCTCCAGTACGGTTGTTAGAATGTATCCATAGATGCTTTCAAATTAAGGTACCTAAATATTCAAACCAGCAATTTACAAGTTTCCCTGCCGATGACAATTATTTTTTGGTTATAAATTGTACGTATTTTCTTAACTAGGTACCTTCTTGATATATTTTTAAAATTTATTTCCAGCTTCTATTTTCACGAAGCGAGTTACTAAGCGCAAGTATGAATGTATAAACTCCATGATTACAATGGAGCGAATAATGTGGAATTTGAGATAATTATGAAGTAAACTATATAACCAGCTTCTTATGGTGTAAATACGTTAAAAAATAACATTATTTTTAATAGAGTAAGAATGTGATTCATGCGTTCCTTCACAAGGTGCCCTCTCGCATTTCACTGAATTTGATTGATTTCATTGATTCGACATGATTTCAATAATTGTTTTAAATAAAAACACTGAAGAAGCTTGACACTATATCTAGCTGTTGTAACTGATTTATTTAATCCATCCATGAACATTTAATATCTGGCGTGACCTCGCATAATTTTTTAAAATAATAATTGGCTTCTTAAGTGGAGTCTACCAATACATAAATTAAGGCACCGAAGTAATCCAACAAAAAATAGGTTAATGCGAAATTCTGTTGATATTATTTACAGCCATGGAATTAAATTAAATACCGGCTTTTAATCTTATGTTACTTACAGGCGAAAAAATTAAGGTGTTTTTTAAATTTGCATATTAAATGGCGATGTACAAGGACACGCTGAGAAAACGACACATAGCATCTCTATGAGTTAGCACCCGACGTCATACCCGAGATAAATCTTTCGCACAATACTAAAACCCTCGTCCAGAACCGCCAAACAATATCTAAAATAGAATTAAACGCGTTTTTATTTAACGCTGAAGGTCGATTAACGGTGGATCTCGCGGAATATATCACGCGGCTAAATCATATACGCACGGTAATACTACCGAGATGAGTATGTACGACGGACGTATTCAATTCTGACAAGTTTTTTTCCGCAAAACCATACACATTCCGCACACGTCGCAGTCAAATACAGATGTCTAAAACGAAAACTCGACTGTCGCCGTTCGTAAAACAAGTAAGTGATGCGTTACTCAACGATTTATTAAATTACAATGGAAATAAACTTATAACTCGTACATTAAAATTACATATAGTATATACAAAAGTGAATTAATTTGTGTTACTTATTGATTAATTTTATACAAAGCCATGATAACTCAGTGTCGACAAGTTTGGATAACACATGGACTCATGTAAGTTTCCTACAATTAGTCCCGTCTTTCAGTGCACGAATAAATCATGCTGGAATATTAGTACGGTTTCCCTAACACTCACTTGATTAATTACTACTCTTAATTCATAAATATATTGTCGAATAATGTGTTCAGACAAGCCCGGCTTATTTATAACACCGGGTCAATAATTATTCCAGTCTCAAATAAAAATGGTTCAGCTTGGTTCCATGCGCCTTTAGAGAAACGCTAGGTCCACTTTGAAATGTATTTTATATGAGAAATAATTATATAAATATGTTATGAGCGATATAAGAACCAATTATGATAATGAAGACGTGAATTAATTTCATAAGCCCGCCTTAGCATCACCTTTCTCTTCAATCTTTCCAAATTTCTATATCTATACGTATAAATTAAATAGCGGTGACTCGATTCTATCAGGAGATTTTTTTTTAAAGCTAAATATAAATAAGTATAATTATTTAACTGTTTTAAAATTAAGATTCGCTTAAACTATATTCGCCCAATGATATTCAAACATATATACAAGTTAAACCTGTTTCTAATTTATTCATTTTAAAGTTTTAACCGGAAAATAATCATGTTTTAATTAATAAACTTGAAGCAACAACTTGAATTCTAAGAAAAAACATTGAAGTTTTATCCATTGTCACTTAGAGAAATATAATTATTTATTTTATTACCAGCTTTTATCCTCGGCTTTGTTTACGTTCATATACATTTAATCTATCCCTCGGTAACACTCTTTTTATCTGGATAAAAGGTACCCTTTACGCTTTTTTATACTCCTGCAAATATGTACGCAAAATGTTGTTCGTGGTTCGTTTCGGATCGGTTGTGTAGTTGCGGCGTGAAAGCATAACAAGCAGATTCACATTCATATTATTCGTTAGGATAACACATCAAAAAAGTATACGAACTTCGAACACTTATTATAGTATCCTAATATAGTTACAAGTATTTGTTTATAATTTCTTCTGTGTCAGAGTATTTTTACCAGCAACAGCTACCGTAGCCAACTTACTGTTAGCGTTTATTGACAACGCAACAACAGCTGATGTGACATTACGTATTATTGCTATTATATTGCCAATAATATAGAAATTAGCCAACCGTTTGTTTAAATGGTTTTTTGGCCATCAATTTTATTTAAACCATGGTCAAATTAAGACCCGTGGAAGTTTCTTTTGTAATTTATATTATTCTCCTTTTAATGGAATATTATATATTTATTATCCTTGTTACATATTAATATTATGTACTTAATTAAAAATATATACTATGAAGTCAACGTAATGAAAATAATTAAAATTTTTGAATGATTTTAAAACTCATTCCATTATATAATACTAGCTTGTGCTCACGACTTCGTTCGCATGAAATAATGACTTTGAACTAACGAACACGCAGCGGAAAGTCTAAAAAAAACGATTTTGAAACGTTCTTCATTGGTGCTCCGCTTTTATTAGTCTTAGCGTGACGATACATAGCCTTATACCCTTCCACGATAAACGAGCTATCTAACACTGAAATAATTTTTCTAATCGGAGCGGAACCTTATATATTCGCATACAAACTTTCATCCTCTATTTTCTATTGTTATTTTACACCTTTGAGGATAAAACTTTTACAAACTTTGAATGTCATATTTATTTATCTTAAATCGACAGCCTAAAAATTAAGGTTCAAGCTTTCATCTCTAAAAATGACGATACTTCCAAACAATTTTTCATCCCCCGTTTCAACCCCTTATATCCTTTTTTTTCGCATTAAAAAGTAGTGTATGTCATTTCTCAAGCTCTATACGAAATTTAAATATATTTTATTATACCATAGGAGATAAACGAACTGGTGTGTCATCTGATGTTAAGGGGACACCACTGTCCATAGACCCTAGCAACACCAGGGGAGTCGGAAGCGTGTTGCCTGTCTGTGCAGTAGGGAGGTGGACCTCCGGCGCTCTTACTGACCAAACGAAGCCCAACAATGCTAGCACTGTTACTTCACGTCGGTTTTTCTGCGGGTCGGGTGGTAGTACCCCGGGCGAGCTGACTCATTCATGCTGAAACCAGTAACGGCTGCGGCGTGGCTCTACCACCTACAAAAATAAAATATATATAAATATCTATAAGTTTGAATAAATAACATATACAAACTATATAAATACAATAATATTTATATAAAGTAAATTGTTTATACAATATATCAAAAGAAAGTTTTTCACATAACTTCATGTTGTGTTAACATTGGCGCTCGCAGCTTCCGTTTCAGATTAAAACGTTATTAATTAGGATTTCTCATAACGCTTCAAAAGAAATTTCAAAAAACACATATTTGTATGTTTTCGATATAGTCTTACTTTTGTTTTATATCATAGATGGCAAACGAACATATGGGTAACCTGATGTTAAGTGATCACCACCGTCCATGGACACTAACAACACCAAAGGAGTCGCAAGTGCGTTGCCACCCTTTGGGGGAAGGGTTAGGGGAGCGAAAGGGAAAGGGAGAGGAGAGAGGAAAGGGGAGGGGAGGTGGGCCTCCGGCGCTCTTACTGACCGAACGAAACGCAACAATGCAAGCACTGTTACTTCACGTGGGTTTTCTATGGGTCGGGTGGTAGTACCCCGGACGAGCCAACCCATTCATGCTAAAACTAGTAATAGTTTCAGCGTGGCTCTACCACCATTAAAACTATTTTTTAATGGTTATTACTTATTTTTAATTCAATTTCCAGAAAACCATGCCTACATTTGTCCCTGTTATGTTTAAAATGAGCTGTGTTTTACAAGTATATGGCTCATAGCTACTTTACATAAACCTAACCAAAAATCAGAACAGCGACCTTTGTGGGAGTCGTGTATTCCAGTGAACACTGCCGAATTTATATTTTTGTGAAATTACTAAAGCGACAACTTTCAAAAACATAGTAACTGTCAATTCCATAAGATAGAACTATCGCTAAGGAAATATAGGAATATTTTTTTTAAGTGACTAATGCCATGCTTTTGCTTGGCTGATGCACAGCTTCACCGAACTAAAAAACTAAAACTTTATATTTGAGATCTGTCTCCTTATCTTTACGACCAAAAGATCATTTCTTTATATATGCCACTAACGGTTATCCGTGACTTCGTCTACATTGTTTATTTTCATAACAATATATTTAATATGTAAAAAAAAACAAAAGTGAAAGTAAAAATACAAAAAATACAATTTACAGTTTCTTAAAAGATTAATAACTTCAAAATAGCTGTCTCCACGGCTACTTGAAATTAATGCAAAAAACAGTGATTAAAAAAATCATTTGAACGTATATATCTCACTCTCAGGATATGTTATAGTACTGAAAACAACAGTAAACCGTGCCTAAGCGTGCTTACTTTTATATAATCGAGATACAGGTCCGCGAAAACATGAATATAAATTAATAAATGAGCCGTTCGAATCCAAACTTTTAAGGTTAATAAATTGTTTTATGGTCTCATTCGAACCGTTTTACTGTCATATGTTGTCATCTCAAAAATACTACCCCATTTACTACCACACTTTACCCAAAACCAAATGTCAATGAAATACAGTCCGAAGGACATAGCTTAACAGTAAATTTTAAGAATAAACTGGTAAGTCAATCGAAAAAGTAACAAAGTAATATAATTTTAGATATAAACCGATATTTTCCAGAACATTAAATAAAAATCTAGTTGTCCAATAGCGAATTTCAAGCTTCATTCAACAGATCGAATAGAAAACGCATTGAGAGCCGTCATGTTTATTTTTTATGATAATTTTATGTACATATCTGTCAGAGCATATATGTAGAGCCTGTAGAGAGCCGAGAGCACACGGATGGCATTATCCTCCATTTGTATGTATTTTCACAACACGACCGACACTATGAAATGAAACGACGACTTCTTTTCTTTTAATGCTTGTACAATAATCTCAGAGACAATAATTATCACTTAGCGACAATAACGATAGATCTCACGATCTGACAAACAATAATGAATACTGAACCTTGCACAACCTCTTACAAGCACTTACAAAGGAATCGCCTACCTTCACCTACCGCCAATACAAGTGAAGGAAGCCTTAGTTTAACGAAGTACTTAATCTATGATGTTGTACATAGTTACACTTTATGTTCGCTAATAATTCTAATTATAAATAAATAACTATTTTAACACCATACATTGAATAATTACGTTGTCATTAATTATCTCCAAATAATTCACTGCTGTAACAACCGCAGTACTTTACAAATCCTTATTTGCTATAAAACTTATTTTAGATCGACAATTATTCTAGTAATTATAAAGTAATACTAATAACATAGCACAATACCAATATGTTTTAATTACATTGTTATTCATTCTAAATAGCAACTTTACTATTCTACCTCGACTGCACATAGAATGGATTTCCGATTTTAATAAATAACAAAAGGTTCCAAATATTACTTAAATCTAGAATAATTGTATTACAATTTCACATATAGGATTTTAATTATCGTGACACTAATTTAGGTCTACTTTAAATCAAGAATCAAATCAAGTTAGAAATGTTATTGCACGACGCCACTATTTCTTAAGATGATGTCTCGCGTTGTATGGCGTGACACCGGCTTATTTAGTTACTTCTATCAGTGCTTATATGAATAAACATGTGGAATGCTTAGAAGTTATGAACAGTTTAATCTAATCTTTAATTAATTACTCAATAATTTAGAATAATCCACATTAACAATAATTAAATAGAAGTGCATTAACAACACATTGCTTATATTGATTAACATAGAAAATAATAGATGGCGGTGTTAGCAAACACCTATTATAATTCGAATTATTGTAGGATTCTGTAATAAAAATATGTGTTAATATTTATGTGTTAATTTCTACTGCTGGATGCTCCCACTGTGACATATCTAATAATCTTTATAATATACATATATAAACAGATAGCCAGATGTATATAATTTAATAACAACAAAAACAATAGTAGAAATCATGTAATAAATACTCCTATGTTAAAGTAGAGTCAGGGAAAATCAACACTTCGTAAGTACTTGTCAGTATTTAATCGGGCAGAGCTTCGCCTTACAATACTTTATATAACTTCGATAACAACAATAACTAGATAAAGGGTCACGTACAAAATTGAAACTAAAATCTGTCCGCTTAAATATATACTTATGTGTAGCTATTTGTTTACTAAGAAAGGGAGAAAAAAAGTTTTAAAACAGTTTTAAGTTCAACCTAATTACAACCATAACACCTAGTAATAAAGTCACAAATGTTCAAAATATTACTTACGATAATACGAGCAAAGTAATAAATTACTCCCTCACAAATGAAAAGACAACATAAACAACATTTAGTGTGAATTCAACCTTAACACGTAATTAATAAAGTACGTTTTCCCGTTATTGTGCGTGTTTGTGCGTGATGAGGCCAAACATTTGTAACACAGGTTTAAAATCAGTAATTTTGTTCAAAATTTGATATTATTTGTTAGTTTAAAGCTTAAAATATAACTTATTCAACATGTATTTAGCGAAAATAAGATACTCCGGCCGTTAAATTGCTTTTTCGGGTATTATTTTTGCATCTTTTGAATACACTGTGGCATGTGAAACGTGCTTACATTGGCTGTGTTTCAAACAAACTAAACAAAATAAGGGTACACATTTCAAGTGAGCTCTTATTTACCGAGACCCTTTATCTAGTTATTGTTGATCGAAGGTATATAAGAAGTGTGTAGATAGCACTGACATACAAAATAATCAAATTAATGTTATTACAGTAACATATGAAGTCTATATAATTAATGTTATTTATGTATTTTTAACATGGCGGTGCTAGTATCAGCGGTCCGACTGCGTTGTAGCCTCGCTTCCCGGACGCCATGCAATTTAATGCCTTAATTTAATATTATATAATAACGTTAAGTGAATATTTAGTGTTACTATTATCTATATTCATCTTTTGATACCCGAACGAGTTTCTTGCCGGTTCTTCTTGATGACTGCGTTGTTTTCCTTAAGCCGGATAAAATGTTATTTCATGTACCTTCTTTTTCTATTGCCAGTGTATTTAATCGAACAATCACTGCCGGTGGTGGTTGTATTATATTATTGAAAAATAATTTAAAATTTGAAGACCGAAAAATTGTGGTGACTTTAATATAGATATTTTGAGTTTGTCGCCAGAGGTCACTATGTTCACATAATTATTTAGGTTATTTAACCTGGATCCTCTCTGTATTGACCCAACTAGGACTACGCCTCAGACCAAAACTTGCATAGATAACATCTTTACTGACTTTAAAATCATTAGCGGTAGTATTATAACTGGGATACAGTCTGACCATAAAAGACTACTTGTAAAAAAATGGTGACAAGCCAAACGTTTATTCTAAGTAAACAACTAAACTTACATCTAAAAGCAGAGTAGAATATTTAAATTACAACATTGTAGAAACATTATCTACAAAGATTTTTAATAATTAAGACCCAAATGAGGATTATGACGGTTTGTTTAACATCATAAGGACTGAATTTAATAAACACTGACCAAGAAAAGTTATTAGTGTCAAACAAAAAAAATATTGTATCGAATGGGCTGGCTACTATAGGAATTAAAAAAAGTAGAGATCGACTATACGATCTGTATTATAGGAGATCATTAAGTTAATCCTTTCATGCTTATGACAGAAATTATTCAAATTTTTTTAAACGTGTTTGTGTAACTGCTAAATCTAAATTTTTAGGAAATAAAGATCTTGGGTCTAGTAATAAGACCAAAACTGTCTGTCATTTTGTAAATAAAGAGTTAGGAAAAAACAAAATAAATGTTAATTCGCATAATATTATAATTGACGGAGTACATATTTCAAACAGTTCAGAGATAGTAACTGCTTTCCAAGATTATTTCACTAACATACCCTTACATGTAACAAAAAATATGACTTCATCAGCACTAGGTGCGGTACCGTTACTAAAAAATCTGAGTGCACCTATAAATTTAAAATTTAATTTCATATCTAATAGTGCAAATGAAATAATAAGGACTTTGAAACTCTTAAATATGAAACACACCGAAGACATTTGGGAAATGACGGTAATAGTAGTACAGTTCTTAATTATCAATATTTCAACATATTTGGCAAATATATTTAATTAATGCATAGCACAAGGAACCTTCCCCTATTTAATGAAAATAAGTAAAATGGTTCCTTTGTTTAAATCAGGCTGTAGGAGTGATCTTGGAAATTATAGACCAATTTCTGTACTGCCATCCTTAAGCGAAATTTTCGAGATTATGCTTAAACAATTAACAGAATATTTTAAAGCGCAAAAGATTCTGGATAGTCGACAGTTTGGGTTCACAAGATCAAAATCTACTGACGCTGGTGCAACGTTACTAAGTCATATTTTTCGAGCTTGGGAGGGGATCGTAGAATGCAATTGGTGTGTTTAGTTAACAATACTATGTTCTTGGATATTACACTTGATTAGAAATAACAATGAGGTCCTCACGTAAAAAAATTAGCGAGAAGATTATGTTCTGCTGCATTCGCGGTTAGAAAGATTCGTCAGCTAACAGATATTACCACTGCTAGGGTTGTCTACTTCGCTTACGTCCACAGCTTAATGTCTTATGGTATTTTGTTGTAGGGGACAGCAGCTGAGGTAGACACCATATTCCTATTACGGAAACGAGCAGTTTGAGGAATTTATAATATGAGGTCTCGCGAATCATTAAAGCCTAAGTTTCAGGAATTCGGTATCTTAACTTTGCCAATATATTCTTGATAATTTAATGTATGTCCGCAAAAACTTAGATATGCTGGAACTAGTAAAAGACCAGCATAATTTAAATACTACAACATCAACAAATTGGTCATTCCATGCTTCAGGCTCACTAAGTCCAAAAACAGTTTTTTAGGCAATAGTGTTAGGTTTTATAACAAAGTCCCAAAATACATTACCGATTTGCCTGATAGTGAGTTCAAGAATCATGTCAAGCTGGTTTTAATATCTAAAGGCTATTATAGGGTGGATCAATACGTGAACGATTGTGACGTCTGGAAATGACGCCCCTCTCTGCGCATCAATTAGTAACGAATGTAACTATATATGTTTTGTAAAAATACATAACATGAAAAGATAAACCAGATCGAGTTTCTTGCCGGTTCTTCTCGATGATTGGGTTGTTTTCCGAACCGGTTGTAGCTTAGACATTCATATGCGCCTTCTCAGGGCCTAAATTGAATAAAGGATATTTTGGATTTGATAATATTAAAATTCGTATCTAATTTTATCCAATGGTTTGTTTCTTACCTATATTCGTGTGCTAAGCTTATTCTTTTGATTCTTACAATTTTTGCTTATATATACGCCTTTAGTCTTTTATGTCCCTGGCTAGCTGGAAGAAAATGCCTGCTCTCTAGTGTGTGAAGTAAAAAAAAATATTCATTCATTCCATACGTAACTGAGATAATAGAATCAAATTATTATTGTATTTATGAAAATTATATTATAATTCGAAAGTAACCTAACAAACATAAAAATAATCTCATGATTACCTACACATCTTTCTTGTGTGCACAATCAAACATTTATTAATCAAATGTTATTATTAATTAAAAAATCAAATGTATTTTATTACTTATTCTCAAGCAAATGCAACATTTTCACAAAAAAAAGTATAGATACGTTAGACGTTCTTATGTATAGATAAGATATAACGTAACGTCACTCTGTCCGTTGGTTTGCTTATAATTCGAATTTAAAATAAAACGATTTGTAAAATAGAATGTCATTACAATACATAGAATAAGTTATGAGGGTAACAGTGGATAAAGTTAACACAAGATCATCATTAACTTTAAGAGAACCACTACAGGGCCATAGGCCTCTTCCCGTAGGAAGCTATACTAACCGCGCCAGCCCACGATGTATTTCAAGCTCTGAGAAATCCACATTTCTATATTGTTCCCACATACGGTAGTACTACAAGAACATTTCCCAGGTTCAGGTTTCCTCACGATGTTTTCCTTCACCGTCACCCGATAGTGTCACCGATTGAAATTAGTAAATGTACGTGAGATCACTACCAATAAATTATTTCGCAATATTTTACATAAACCATCAAATACTAACCGATATAAAGCAACATATAATTTTTTTAAATTATAAATTGCTACAATAATATAAACAGAATCATAAATCGATTTTTATATTCAAACGCGTTTTGCAAAATTATATTAATGTGAATTGTATTCATTCATTTCATAGTAATTATTAAACATTATGAAGAAAAACGTCCTGCAGTAAATATATGGACGTAGAATAAAACGTGTAATATTTAAAACTTTACTAAGAAAATACATCGTAACGACAACTGTACGGTTAAATGTAGCCACGAGCACCACTTGTTTTAAATATTGTTTTCAATAACTAACAATTCACAAATACGAGCATAAAGACCTTTTTTGATTTGTAATCATACTGTCATGTTGTATGTCAATTTTTCAAGCTAAATACTCACGCGAGATAATTACTAATGAATATGTAATTCTAGTCACAATGCTATTCATTCTAAAAGGATAAAAATAACTGTATACTTTGTTCGTAGCATTGAGATTTCAAAACGAGATATATGTCAATGTTTTCTTATATATTTCACATATGAAGGATTCGGGTATTCAACTCAGAAAAACCGCAAGGTTTTGGAAATAATAACGGATTTATTGTTCATGCGTACAACTAGTCTTATCGACAACTTTTTTAGTTCATTTTTTATGAATTAATCACAAAAAATCAAAAGGTGCTTCTTACTTCTGGCTTCTGACTTTGGCAGGACAAAATCTTATGATTTTGCGGTAGCGACATCCTAGTAAACGTGACCGACCATATTGCGCTTGACCTGCTTGGGTCAGACTAACAACGCGTAGTATAGCGGCCTGTGTACATCTAATATTGATAGTTTCTATTGTTCTGCCTATCAAATGTTTGAATAATAAATACACCTTATAAAAATGTATATAATTATTGTTCGGAGTGCCAAAAGATATGAAACCAAGGTTACAATTACAATTTGCAAATTATGAAATTAAAATAATTCATACTACAATTGATTTAAAAATTTAAAACAGAATACAGTTATTCCATTGTTTTCAGTTTTATGTCTTCCTCAGTTTTTTTTTTAAATCTATTATATCTGCAAACCGACTTGTGATATTGTTCACATAGGATTTCAAGATATACTTGACGATTGTATGATCATTTCAGTGCTTCGTAACGTTGGCAATAGGCAGCAACACCATAGGCCATGGCTGCATGATAGGCTTTCCAGGAGTACTGTCACCCCAGCTCCACCAACCGGAATCCCAGATAAAGCTGACGACGGAGGCTGACACATGGATAGGTAAGATTCATGTATTATAAAAATATTATTCATACTGTTGTAAAATTCGTCTCTTATTGGGAACATTACGTACTTGTACCTATTCAATATTAATTCCGTTTATGTGAACGATTTCCAAAGTTTATTAATAATATTTACACAAGCGGAAAATAGATAGAGTCATTACAAATATTATGAACTTCTATTGAACATTAATGTCATTTACTGAAAGTATTTTAAAATTTTATTGATAATATTTATACAAATGGACAATAGATGGCGTCATTCTATTTATTATTGTAATACACAACATTTTAAATCCTTCTTTGAGTAAATATTTATAAAATTATAAATACTCATTATTGTTTTTGTTTTTTAAATAAACATTTCACACGATTATCTCCAAAATCTCTCATTTCAGCGTCGGTGATGGGCATTGCTATGGTGATAGGCAGTCAGCTAATGCCTCCAATCATGGGTCGTCTCGGGAGGAAGATAGCTCACTTCACAGTCACAATGCCTATTATTATTGGATGGACGATATTAATTATGTCCACTAGTGTAGAGGTGAGTATCTCACGTAGTACTTTGGACAAGGTTTTCCTGAAAAACAGAATTTATTTTTTGTACCTTGTAGGATTTAGACGACAACGTGGTCTAAAATAGTATACATGCAGAACCTAAATTGGCTCTAAATACAGCTGTGGGAACTCATCTATATATCAAATATGACATTGGTGGCAGATTCTCAAATTGATAGTGGTAGCTCTTCAAGCAGACTTAGAACAAGATGATACCATGATATGATTCCATGAAGATATTTTCATTCACTAAAAAATCCAGCGCATAACCACTGGGTTAGCATTGCTTAAATATTGTAAATTGATTATGTGACCTAAAATCGCAAAATGCTAAGCGTAGAATAACTGCCAAATTATACCCATAGGCGCTTGGTGATAGATTTTAAATTTGAATGATACCTGAAATTTAACAAACAAAAAGATGTCACTGTAAAAAAAATTATAGCTATGTAGTAAACTATATATAGGTTATATACTGTCAATATTACGGTTATTATACCTGAAGTATATAGATCGCAATCCAGTATACCAGTCGAGTACAATTATTAAAGATTTTATATTATTTCAACTTTTTTTTTTTACAACAATTTACAACGTACTTTGCATGTACGGACGTGTAGTCGGTGTATTGACAATAAATATAACATAACTTATACATGTAAACAGCTAACAACAATAAAAAGTAAACATCGAAAAAAAAAAAGATACAAATATAAAAATACAAATATACAAATGTGCCTGTCCAAAAAGCTATTCACTACCTTGGTTGCACAATGACCACCATAAGCCTGAGAATAAAAAAATAAAAAATAATAATAATACAAACATAATAAATAATAAATAAAAGCAAATACATATACAAATATTCAAATACATACGAGTACATAGGTAATTTTAAATTGTACGTCTACTAAATTGGAACCACTCATAAAATTAACGCTATTATTATTATTGGTTTTGAACTTGTAACAAACACTGCTGCAATATATGTTTAAAACTTTTCTTATTTTTCCTATATCTACATGGAGGTGGGATATTATTCCAGCAACGAGTAGCTGCATACTTAAAAGAACCCCTGAACGCTGTGGTTATGTGTATAGGTATCGTCAGGGGATATGATGCAGAACGCGTGTAGCCAGATGTAAGACGTGTTTGCCTCCATGTTAGCTTTTCATATAGGTACTTAGGCTTTTTATATATCCTTTAATCAATTTTCTTCGATGTCCACGTTACAATAAAGGCATAAGCGCCAAATCTTCTATATAATATGTCGTACATTATTTTATCCATCATTATCTTCTTAGTCTTCGTAATTATGAAACAAAATTGTTCAAAGATTTCGTTAGCGTTAGTATTATATACGTTGCTATAGTAACGTGGTAAGTTTATATCGCAAACATTTTCGAAATTTATTTTGTTTTCCTATGCAAAAAGTTTATACTACTTTTATTTCTAATTTTTTATTTGTTCTCTATTACGTGTTATAAAAATAAGTTTGTGTAAGTACAATTAAAATAACAACTTTTTGATGAATGCATATGGCTACAAATGACCAAAAAAAATTATTCTTTATACTTTGTCTATAATTTTATATTAGTACTAGCTGTACCCGCAGCTCCGCACGCGTTTTTTTTTAATCGTATTAAAGAATTATAGAATTGTGAGACTATGTACAATTTCAGAAACGCTCTTTAAAGACAATTGTAAGTGCGACGCGCACGCCACTAAAAGTAACATGTAACGTGTACATTAGATATATAAATACAAAGAGCGTGCCAAATGAGGTTTGTCATCAGCATAATATTTGGAACCATAACCAACCATATAACTACCTCAGTGCTCACTTACACTGTATAAGGAACTATTGAAACAATAACTAAAAATATTATTATAAAGATTTATATTTACATTACATTTAATATACATTGCCCTTATTATAATTAAGATTTAGTGACTATACAAAAAATAAACGCTTGTCTGTTCCGCAACAAATTGTATTATGGAACTCTTTACGTAATACTCTTATTAGGAAGACCTCTATATCATTAATGTTATTAATAATTATAATGTCGAATTGTAAACAATAAGCCGATAATTATTTCTGTCATTAAAAATAAAGAATAAGTTGAAATCTTGCTAAATTTCATGCAGACAAAGTCGCGGGTAACAGCTAGCCTAAAATAGAATAACCACAATTACTTTTTATTAGGTTCGTTATCTACCATTGAAAGTCCCGTGAAAATCGATGTAACCGTTTTGGTGATAGCACAGCGGGCGAAGCCACGGTTAACAGCTAGTATAAACTAAAATTGCTTAAATTACTTTTTATAAGATCAGCTATCTGCCAGTGAAAGTGATCTGAAGATCGATCGAATCGTTTTGAAGATAGCATGGCAGACGAAGCCGCGGTTAACAGATAGTCTAATTTAAAGTAGCCTAAGTAACGCGCTGTAATTTTCTCTATCTGCCAGTGAAATTCCCGACAAAATCGGTTCAGCCGTTTCGAAGATTACCCGGATCAAACAGACAGACAGACAGACCGACAAAAATTTTAAAAATTGCATTTTTGTTATCAGAAGCGTGTATACTTTCATACCCAATCAGTGAAAAAATTTATTTTGATATTACATACACACACTTCATTTTTATTATATGTATGTATATAGAAGAAGATAGATAGAATAGATGAACTATGCAAACAGTCAGTGTTATCGAATGCAACTGTTACGCCATGCGCCTCCGGAATACGTGCGTTTGCTGCGAATAATTGAATGCTGTAAGCAGCGGCGCGTTTTTTTTTTCTTGAACTGACTATGCTATTGACCTGTTAAGGTCTTTACAGCTTCACCGGACTACGAAGCAGCGGCGCGGCTCTCGGCGCGCTTTATATACCTGCGCAGACGTGTACAACCTACATCACCAGCCTAAGCTGAACCCAATTTCATATGATTGATCATATAGATCTGAGGTCAACTGACATTGGTTATTTTAATTTTCCGAAACTGATCATTTTTACCTTATATTTATTATTATTATGTAATCATAATTTTATATAGACCATTATTATTATAATGAAATTTAGTAAAGTTGCAGTCAATGCTACTGAAAAGAGAAAGAACAGTAGATAGATAGTTTAACAAATGTTCGACGTGATTCTTTAAATTGGCATAACTTTTTTATTTACGAACCGATTGACATGAAACAAACACTAAATGTTAAGTGAACCTTACCACGATATATCAGTGAAAACCACATCTAAATCGGATAAGGCGTTTCTGAGATTAGCGTGCACAAACGCACAGACAAACAGACAAACAGATAAACAGACAAACAGACAAAAATTCTAAAAATCATTGTTTTGGGTTCTATTGCATTTATAAAGACCCCTAATAATAGTTTTTCTCATATATACTTCATGTACACACAGCGGTCAGTTACATTTTTATTATTATGTAAAGATATTATCTCTGTTTGTTTGTTGCGGGTAATCTTCAAAACGGCTGGACCTATTTTAACGGGAATTTTTCTTTTTACTGCCAGATAGCCGAAATTATAGCGGTTGACATATTCTATTTTATTTGTCCGCGGTTTCGTCCGCATGGCTATTTCCAAAATGGTTGGACCGATATTCACGGGGTATTTACTGGTAGATAGCAGACCTTATAAAAAGTAATTTAGGTTTTTTATTCGCCTTCGGCCGCAGTGGAATATCCGTAATGCTTGAACTGATTTTCACGGGACTTTCACTGGAAGATAACTCACCTTATAAGAAGTAACTATTTTATTTTGTTTCTCAAGACTTTGTCCGCAATATCCTACTATCTCCTAATTGATTGGACCGACTTTCACGGGGCTTTTACGGGCAGATAACTAGCGGGCTCGGAAGACGTTGTCCCGCCCGGATAATAAAATGAAAACTTTGACAAATTATACCTAAACCTTCCCCATGAATCATCATTTTATCTACTGGTGAAAATGGCATGAAAATGGTCGTTTTTGACTTTATCGCGAACAGATAAACTGACAGAGGACTTTCTTTTTAACCGACTTCGAAAAAGGAGGAGGTTACTATGTTCGGTTGTATGTATTTTTTTATGTATGTTAATCGATATTTTAGTCAATTGTGAACCGATTTTAATGATTCTTTTTTTATTTGAATTGGTACACTATGTAGTGATTAACTGCTACCTGTGGATTCGTCCGTGTTAAATTGAACAAAAATATGTTACAACCACGTGAGATGTGTGCTTTGCTGGACTCCAAGAATAAATATATATAATTGAAAGTCATATATCTGTATGTAATATGAATTATATCATCTTTTTGGTCAATTTGGCGGCTATATTGTTTTATTTGCGGCGTTTGCTACTACATAACTCAGTGATTATAGCAACGTATAAGAATAAATTTTCTTATGTTTTGTTTATATCAAAGATTAGTTGATACCCGCGGATCCGCACGCGCTTTTTAAAAAATGTATTAAAGAAATGTAAAATTGTGAGTGGGTGTGTACATTACGGAATAGCTTTTTCAAAAACATAACTGCGACACGCACGCTAACTGTAACATATAACGTGTACATTTGATATATGAATACAAATAGTATATCGAATGGGATGGGATTTATCATCAGCAACATACCTGGAACTTCAACCTACTATATACCAAACTCAGTGCTCACTAACACTATATAAGAAAGTAATGCAATTAATTATGTTACAGTTAGCGTGCGTGTCGCAGTTATGTTTTTGAAAAAGCTATTCCGTAATGTACACACCCACTCACAATTTTACATTTCTTTAATACATTTTTTAAAAAGCGCGTGCGGATCCGCGGGTATCAACTAATCTTTGATATAAACAAAACATAAGAAAACAGGAAACCAAGCTATAATTATTACATGGCGTAGTTAATCTGAAGTTAGTAATAGGAGATATCAGGCAAACATCGTCTTCTGTTATCTATCAAGTGTCTTACGAAAATCTCAAAAAAATATATAAAATATATATAAAAACTTAAATGTGAACATTATGCTTCTAGGCCCTGATCATCGGGAGGCTAGTTCAAGGAATATCATTCGGTATGATGTTACCGCTGCGCTCCGTACTGATCGGAGAATATACAAGTCCAAAGAACCGGGGAGCATTTCTAACAACGGTGTCAGCCACTCAAGGCTTCGGCATATTTCTAGTCCATCTTCTTGGATCATTATTCACGTGGAAGACCACTGCGATATTATGCTTATTCTTCCCTATTATAAGTTTAGCCATGATATTTTACTCGCCAGAATCACCGAGCTGGCTTGCTGATAAAGGGAGACACGAGGAATGCGAGAGAGTCTTCCGATGGCTCCGTGGAAATGAAGAAGAAGACGAACTGGAAAGAATGATTGGAAGTAAATTGCTTATCAGGCAAACGAAAACTGTTAATAACTTCAAAGGTATCTTACGTATAATAAAACTGAAAGAGTTTTATAAACCCATCGTGATCATGGTTCATATATACTTCATGGGGGAATTCTCCGGTGGTGCGCTACTGGCGTGCTATTCCACAACCGTTCTAGAAATTACTACCGGACCGGAGACGAATGCAAATTTCTGGATGGTGGAATTAGATACGCAGAGAATAATATCAAATTTAATTGCGATTTATATCATCCATAAATTGAAGAGACGAACTATGTTTCTATTCACTGGGAGCTTATGCATTTTCTGTCATTTGGCAACAGCGCTATATGTTTATCTAAGAACATTGAATATATTAACCTACAGTGCTATCTGGCTTCCGATAACTCTGATTAATATACAATACTTCACCGTCGCTACGGGGATGATATGCCTCCCTTACGTTATAGCTGGAGAAATATTCCCAATGCAATATAGGAGTTTTGGTGGCAGCTTCAGCATTATATCTATCGCTTGTGGATACTTTATAGTAACGAAGACATTCCCCGCATTAATATCTGCTATAGGTTTTCACGGGACCTATTTTGTTTACGCCGGGGTTTTAGCGTACTGTCTTCTTATTGTGGGTCTAATGCTGCCTGAAACAAAAGGGAAGACGTTACAGGAGATAGAGGAAGAGTTTAAAGCGAACAAGAAAGTGCAAGAAGAGATAGAGTTGAAACAACATATAAACGAAGAAAATGGTAATTGCAAACATTAACTTCTAAGCGTCATAATCTTGGATGTATTCTTTGTTAATCCAGCTGGCTGGAGTAGATCAATTGTACGGATTATGAACTGTCGAAAGGTTTAATGACTTACGTGGTATATTGTCTAATGCGCGTAAGTTAACCTTTCTACTGTCCATATTATTTATTATTACATAATAAAATTAAAGCTGTGTCCTTATTTTATTTATGTTTATTACAAATTATTATTTTTGTTCTACTTTATGTTTTTCAACTTATCGTAAATTACAATTTATTATTGCTTATTTGAGTTAAATATATTTACGAGTTACTAAGAATTTCACGAACTGTTGTGATGCTTTTCAAAGGCTGGTACTCCAAGTTTTTTTTTAATTATTTTGGATTATATATAAACACAAATGAAGAAAATGACATATTTCGAAACGTCGCTATTCCATGTACAGATCTATCTATAGGTGACTAGATTTTGCCCGCGACTTCGTCTGCGGGTAATAGTTACTTTGGACTAACACTAACACGCAGCGGAAACTGAAAACAACAAAAATACCCGATTTTGAAACATTCTTCATTCGTGCTCCGCTCGTATTGGTCTTAGCGTGATGACATATAGCCTATAGCCTTCCTCGATAAATCAGCTATATAACACTGAAAGAATTTTTCAAATCGGACCAATACTTCCAGATATTGCCCCCCTACAACCTCACAAACTTTACCTTTTTATAATATTATAGTATAGATATAATAAAAAAATAATAAAGAATAAAATAACAAAGTCGCCTTTTTTGTCTGTGTTCGCTAGTTCTTCTAAACTACGAAATAGATTTCGATAGGGTTTGTAGTAACATTTGTAGGATATATTTCGTAAGTGTTAGGTCGCTTAAAACGATAGGTATAATAAGCAATTTCATATCTTGAGAAGACAGAAAGGTCACGGATGGTTTATAACTATCTCTTAAGGATAATCTACAGTAATCATTTTTAATAAGCGATGATGGCTTAGTTGATATGTAATCTGTCCAGTTGTTTAGGGGGAGTTCTGTCACATACACACGGTCAGAAGAATTATATATATAAAGAAGATTAAGACTAACAAGATCATGAGCTGTTCCTAGTTATAAGTGATATGGAGTAACTCTTTCAAATTGTGTATGAAACGAATTACAGCTCAGAGTCATAACATCGTACAAAAATCGTTAAACTTATTCAATGTTTTTACAAGAGTTAACAATCACATTCGTTGTTAATTAACAATATGCCTGAAGATCTGCTAGATAATTTAAAATGAAATGATGGCAACACTGGGATGGAGTTGAAAACACTGACGTCTAATAAACACGGGGTATAATATGTAAAGTGTAGTGTCAGTCAGCGGCTTATAATTTACAAATGTATAATGTTATAAATAAAAGGTCTAAGCAAAAACTCCTCATTGTTATATTTTAATTGAAATACAGATAACAACATCCTTTACACGCTAAATGCTACAGAGCACGGAGTACTGACTCTCAAGTTTTGGCGACCAGCGATGAATAGTGTGGCACCCGGTGGTCGCTATTGTTTTTGGATTGTACTGTGCTTACCATCAGGCACAGTGCAGCCATTTTGCCGTGCTCAAAAAAAAAAGTACTGCTATAAGATTATTCTAGTAGATACTTAGCTGCATACAAAGCATATGGATATATATACTCATCAAAAAAGTCTAAGCAACATGTACTAATTTAAATTTTAGGATGGTTCTTCACATCATAACGTTGTAACAACATCCTTTACACGCTAAATGCTACAGAGCACGGAGTACTGACTCTCAAGTTTTGGCGACCAGCGATGAATAGTGTGGCACCCGGTGGTCGCTATTGTTTTTGGATTGTACTGTGCTTACCATCAGGCACAGTGCAGCCATTTTGCCGTGCTCAAAAAAAAAAGTACTGCTATAAGATTATTCTAGTAGATACTTAGCTGCATACAAAGCATATGGATATATATACTCATCAAAAAAGTCTAAGCAACATGTACTAATTTAAATTTTAGGATGGTTCTTCACATTATAACGTTGTATTTTATTTTTAAAATAATATCTTTAGGGTTCTATGATGTAAAAATAACAGCTGTTGTCTTTATAAGTTCTTTTAATAACAGAAATGAACAATATTAGAATATACTGTAGAAACTAAGATACATAAGAAACTAAACTTTTTTCTTACAAAATGAAATTTCTAAAGAAAATGTATTTATTGTGAAAGAATAGAACAATTTAATACAAAGTATGGTCTCCAAACTGACAATTTTCAACTATTTGTTTTCATTCTCTTTGTTTACGTATTTGTTACGAGAATGTGCTACCTTAAATTTTCTTGTCTCCCACAAACAATTTTATCTATGTCCGGATCTACTTATAAACATTGACTCCTGCATATATATACTTGGATTTAGATTTGCCTTACGATTAATATATTCATTACAAATAAGAATGACCTAAAACATGTATACGATTTACGCAGTACTGCTGTATGCATATATATATATAGCTATAAATGTACATTTATAACCAACAGATACTAGTTCGAAACTCGTGTTATAGAGGCGCTGATTGGAAAAAACGAATGCGACCTGTATTTATATAACGTACTCTGTGTAGCGGCGGTCGTTCCGCTCGTTTTATAGCGAACATGTCGAGTAGTAGAGGCCGTGTGTGAGTGCGTACGGTGATGTGGCATAGGCGCCAACATGTTTTGTGGTCATTAATAAAATCCAGTAGATGTGTGATTCCGAGAGGGTGTGTGTGTATGATACGGATGTCCGTGCGTGGGCAGCGGTGGTGCGGGTGTGGGGGGTGCGGGGGGCCGCGCGGCGACGCTGTACAAGTTCGTGCGGCTGTCGGGCGAGACGGTGTGCGCGGCGCTGCTGCCCGCCTACCTGCGCGCGCTGGCGGCGCTGGCGGTGCGCGCGCACACGTGGGCGCTGCTGGGCCGCCGCGACGCGCTCTCCGCGCACCATCTGCTCACCGCACTCGCCAGATATTATTAGTAATTACCATTTTTATTTATTACCTTCCTTTCACTATGTCTTAATTATATTTATTTTCGGTGTATGTTTGTGTGTGTTTCAGTTGTTATACAGGAATTCATTGCCACTATTTCATTTATTCATATTATATTTTTTTCTTTCTCAAATGCTTATCAAAATTTAATCATAATGTATACATAGCTTTTAGGCTTTGCGAGAATAAGACATCACATTCTTAATGCTCTCGAAATACATACAAAGAGACAGAGAGACGTTGATATCTATATGTATTTTCTGTTGGATCATAGTGACTATCGTGCATTTCTAAAATTTTTATTAAAATGTTACAAAATAATGCCAAAAACTAATGTAAAGTAATGTGCAGACTCCACCCTCTTTTCGGGTCTCCTGCTTTCTTTCTCACAGGGGGCTTTGTATATTCATCTCATTTTTCTAAAAATGAATCAGGATACTAAGTTTCACTTTTATTGCGTGTGAATTGCATACAACATTTTAAAAAGTTTTAAATTTTGTTTAAAGTAACCTAGTTTTAAATATTATTTAAAGTAACCTACGTGCGGACCCCGCCCCCTTTTCGGATCACCTGCATTCGTCCTCACTTGGGGCTTCGGCCATCGTGACTCCGGCGGCGCGTCCCGGGAAACTACTCGTCAGGCAGGAAGAGGTAAGCGGGGGATTCCCAACTATAGTACTACGAGTACAATCGCCGTACGAGACGTCAAGCCTCGTGTTTTTCGCTGGATGTTAGTCTGTCATGTAGTAGATAGAGATATTATTTATAATCTTATGTTATTTCACCCCCCATTTTGTAATAATGTTGGTATATTCGTGTGTATTGTCTCCTTTTTTTTACCTGGGGAAATCAATACTGATTCCCACCCTAGCCGGGCAGATGAGGGTGGGGTATGTCCGACTTGCACGGACTAAAACCCCATGGTGCCTTCAATCACCTAGAGGCCGGGGAGCAGGAGCTGCCGAACTGGCATTGCGTCTACTCCCCGGCAGGTGTCGGCCCCTCATCAGGAGCCTCGTCGCGGTCGAGGGGTCAACATCGTAGATCCCTCAGGCGAGGGCGAGAGTTGCCCTCCCCGACGATCGTAGGAGGCGCATCGGCACATTGCACCTCAGACACACGGGCCTGTGCAGAAATTCTGCCAGGGCGACGGACGTGCCCGCGTCC
>MU159019.1:286633-318815 GCA_015888305.1 Antheraea pernyi
TGTACTCCTTTTACGGCCTGGATGCTGTTCAGCGGGTTCTCCTGTATTATTGTAGCGCTGCCAAAGACGACAAATAACACTTCTATGGATGCCAAAATATCGAGATACCTGAGATTGTTTACTTCCCGCTTGCAACATCCCTACAGCTCTTTGCATTTCATCTGCCATCAAATGACGTAAAGAATATCTAACAATTCAATTTTGTCGCTAACTTTATTTAAATGGTTGGTAAAATTATAAAATCAAGACTAAACGTAGCAATTAAAACGCACTTAAATTCAAACAAATTCGCAGTCATTTGAATTTTATGAAAAAACAAAACATAATCAAATTTTTTTTTACAACCAGCCAGTATGTCATCAATAACAAAAAAGTTTACTTACCTACGCACTTTGTTTGAGTAAATACTTAGAAATTAATTAATATAAATGGTAAAATTTGTAATATCACGCATGTTGCTTAGACTTTTTTGATGTGTGTATAATAATAACAATCATTATCTTACAGCGGTTATTTCACTGGTGACTAATGAAGACGAAGAGTATTTAAGAGAAATTAATTACTCAGGCCGTTTAAGCCGTTTGATCCTATAACACTTGAAATAGATTTAAAAAATGAGTGCGTGTAACCGTCACACGCGATTGGAGTAAAACTTCTTTGGCGTTATAACATATGGCGATTAAGTTAAAAAAAATGCATCATATGAGAATTAAAAAAGGTATTTTTAAAAAGGTTGATATATTTTTGATTTGAAATTGATGATGTAACACTAGTAATATATATTATCGTCGACCACTATATACATTTTAAAACAATAATTAATTACTATCATACTTCAAACATGATATGATTCGTTTATGATAACTGAAATGAGAAACATAAATTCTTTTCTATATTTATTTACTTTATAACAAAGAGTTGCTAATAATATTTCCTATGTTATTTAAGTTCCGAATCAACTGATTGATGACGGCACGGTCGCCATATTTACATAATTAATTCAACTGTATGACTTTTTATTATTATTCAATTTAATCATTTTTATAAAAAATATTTTTTTTCAAAAATTTTTGATTGGATTGTTTATAAACTAGCTATTTATTGACAAAATAAAAAATATTTAAATGCTTGGTGGTACAGAAACGTAATGCCATATTGTCGTAAAGGACTTCCGTTGCACTTCAAAAATAATAGCAAAAATATTTCTTAGTGTCAAATATCATAGTGTGACAAAATATTTTCATTACATTAAAAAAATAGCAGCGATAAATATAACGAATTCAACTTGATAACTAAACAGTCAAAAATGTGTTATCGCTAGAAAAGAATTCACTATATTAGGTATATACCACTTACTTATGTTACTTTATAATACTTTGAGTTACTAGTCTTCATTACAAAATATGAAATTAAAAAAAATACATTGTAATAAAGAAACCGTCGAGGTGAACAAAATAACTAGTTCGTAAAACCATATTCTTAAAACAACCTGCATTAAAGTAGCTTATCTTAACATATAGATACTTAGAGCTGTATGTACTTAGGTAACTACTTTTAATCTCTTGCTAGTCTAAGAAAATAGGCACGATTCAGCATCATCATCAATAAAGACAAGACGTAAGCAAAAAATGAAAAACATTATATACAATCCTAATACTCTGACCAGTCTCTTGATAAGATAAGTTGAGATAAAACATTATGTAATATCTTTTTATTGTAACTAGATAGACTAAACTATATGTAAATAACGTTGACAAAGGTATTTATTTCAAATACTCAAATTTTGGAGATTCCAGTTTTTGAAATACATATTTTTTAAACGATTTTGATTTGAAAATAATGAAAAATATACTTCACAAACAGATTAATACATACACAATTTTTATCCAATCCATTTGCATTTGAGTTATATTCAGGCGTTATTAAATATTACTATAAATATCAGAGAAAAAGCTGTATACCTAGATCATAAAAGCAAAATTATATTAAAAATTGTAATGTAATCTAAGCATACACATTTCTTGGTACGGCTGTAACAAGTTCATTATGTATATTTTTATTATTATATACATGTTTTTTATTATATTTTTTTATGTGAATATATTATTCGATTTAAGTAATTATTAAATTTATAATTAATACTTAATTATGGAATCTTTTTGAATAAATAAATATTATTAGTTTTTATTAAAATAACTTTATTGTAACATCATATGCGAGTATATATTTACTTACGAAGAAACAATAAAACTCTTTGCAGAAAGAAAAATCTTTAGTCAAGTGTAACCCGCGTTTTGTGTAACATTATTCGTTTTCACTACTATCAGCCGAATATATTAACTATGTAAATAAAAGATTATACAACTGAAAAACTAAATACACTGTTTGACAAACTCGTTTTAAATTGAAAGTTAATTTTGGCAATGCCGTGGCCAAAAATATCACCGTTCATGAAACAAGTAAGTGATTGGAATTGTCTTTATTTAATATAGTGAAAACTTATCAGCACAATGTGTTACGAAACAAGATATAAATGTAGTTAGTTCAATTTTTTTAAAGCCAACTTTGTATACAAAAATATTTTAATACGATTATCACTTACAGTATTACCTAAAAAAACATGACCTTACATACGCTGTCGAGTCGTATTTCCTGTTATTAGAAACATTAGTTCAAAATTCCATGGATAGATGGCACTATCACATCAAAATTATTATCATTGTTCATTAAGGGTATACTTACTTCATAAGATATTCGCTAGATGGCAGTGTAAACGTAGTTTTGTAAAGAAAATTTAAATCTTTGTCCTGTTTTTGGAACTGACTACGCATTGACCAAGCAAAGTATTAACAGCTTCACCGGACTACAGATTTTTGTCCGATTTTTATAACAAAACATGGAATAACTAACGTGAGAATCTCTATACATCATGTCACTTGGGGAAAATTGCAGACCCAAAGCAAGACGCTTCGTATCTCGCCCAGCGATAGAGTTAGCCTTAACAAAGTTTAATGATGAAAGAAAGTCATCAGTACCGGAGGTATTAGTGAATAGAAGTCTTACACAATCCTGCCAAGTTGTTCGGTGATGTTTTTCTTCACGTAACAATATCTCGTTTATAAAATGATAACCAATAATATTACAAAAAAATCAACATAAATTTGCTAAATTAGATTTACTCATATGAATAAGAGATATTTTCAATATTTTGTAAATTTATTTAAGTATATATAAGGTTAAGTATATGTTTCATTGTGTCATGAACAATAAAAAGAAGAAAAATTCGCTTTTCGCGTATATGTGTGTTCTTTATTTTTCTAACCTACTCAACAGGTTTTGATACGACTTTCAATATCGTTTAGACAATTTCTTCCACCATCTTTAGGGGTATGATATCAATAGAAAGTAGACAAAATCTATGTATTTTAACCAGGTCGTGAAAAATATGTTTTAAATTTTACATTGTTAATATAACTTAATCTCGTGAGATCCATAAAAATAATGCACTGTGGAATTATTTATCTTAATAACCTCTGCCTATAAGAGCGGCACGCTATAACGGCCGTTTTAACGTCTGTCTGCCTGCATGAAGTTTGATATAAATTATTAATAACTACGTTTGGAAAATCAAATTGTTGTTCTTTATTGTCAATACGTGCAGTTAGTCCTAAAATTGATCGAATTTTAAGATATACAATAAATGTAGTACATCGATTATATCTATGTAACTACTATTATATCTAACTATACAATTACATATACAATATTACAAAGATGACAATGAATTTGTTTGTTGCCACGCCTTAACTACTCAACCGATATCATGAAATTTTACATACATGTTTCAAGGGCAAAGAAAAGGACATAGAGTACCGTTTATAAGCAAACAAATCTACATTGACACGAGCGAAGCAGCGAGTAAAAACTAATATACTATAAATAATTCATAAAGTGGTGATCACAGAATCTTGTGCTAATGTTGAAAGAAATCAAGATATTTCGACAAAAATCTATTGGTGTTACGGCAGCTGTAATTAAAAATCAATCCAAATGCTTAGTACACATGTTTTATTTTCCAGTGTTACGTCACCTTGGCTGTAGGCATCAACCTCATAGGACACGGAGCTGTGATGGGTTTCTCAGCAATTCTACTGCCACAGCTTCATCAGAAAAACTCGACGATAACTGTGACTAAGACCGGAGAATCTTGGATTGGTCAGTCAAATACATTTTCAAAACGACAAAAGTTAAAATAAATAGGCAGGTTTTGTACTATATATGCGTGGTGGTATATTAATATAATACCAGCGACCCATTGCTATTACCTTATTGCCTTTTTAATGCACTAAAGGTTTATTACATTGTACAAAAAAGTAACTCAAAGTCAGCAGAAATTACCGGTTCTTTTTTCCGTAAGAATATAGATTTTATTTTATTTAGGGTGAGTTGCTAAAATGTTGGTTATAAAACTAATACAAAAATGTATTTCAATAAAGTCTATAGCAGGTTATTGAGTACTCATTTATTTAACTAATAAGAATACAAAATGTACTAATTTCTTTTATAGCATCAGTGATCGGAATAACTCTTTTTATTGGAAACTTTATGGCTGCACCCATCATGGGACCTCTGGGAAGAAAAGTTGCACACTACATTATTAGCGTATCAGCTATTTTAGGATGGATAGTCACCATTCTCTCGAACAGCATAGAGGTATATCCTGTTTGTTTATTTAACGAATAGCTTGTGTACTCCAACTACAGTGTATAAAATTTGAAAAATCAGATAAACACTTTGAATTTTAAATTTTCGAAATGTATTTCCCATAATAGATGAATGCAGTCTTTTGGAACGAAGTTCCTTATCGCTGGTTACACGCTCTGAGCAGATGGAATTGAGGCCGAAAAAAGCCTTACAGCTTAGTATGAACTATATACATCACCGCATACCGCATAGGTACAGGTCTCCTGCACGCCTAATTCTAATTTAACTTTTCTATAATAAATAATTAATGCTTATTTTTAACATCTTAATATTATTAATAAAATAAGATTTATACAGTTCTTACATATTTATTTATTAATTACTTATCGCGTAAGTATCGCAGATCATTCAATCTTTAATTTATCATTATTTACATAATAAATATATTTTATCGTAAATATTTCATTATTAATCTATCAACTTGACATTTTATAACGTATATTATAATAACTTTATAGCAACCGTCCGAAAAGCGAAAGGAACTTCGTTCTAACCGGGAGTCTATAGATCCTTCACGCCTTTTTTATAAATAAATAACTTTATATTCCTACACAATGCAATAGTGAAGCTTAATATAAAAATAAATCCAGTTCCTTTTTAGTTACACTATTATGATCAATGCTTTAAAATTTCTACAATCATAAAAAAAACCTGTTCATTATACATTATGAAGTAAAAGATCTATCGTCTCTTCCAACAGGTAATGGTAATTGCAAGAATAATTCAAGGTCTATCATTTGGTATGATGCTGCCTCTACGTTCGATCCTCATCGGTGAATACACCAGTCCGAGAAACCGAGGTGCATTCCTCACCACTGTTTCACTCAGCCAAGGCTTTGGAATATTCTTCGTTCACTTCGTAGGATCGTTTTTAACTTGGCAGTACACCGCTCTAGTTTGTGTTTTCTTACCGCTCATAAGCCTCGTTATGACGCTATTCACCCCAGAATCACCAAGTTGGCTTGCAGCTAAAGGCAGATATGAGGATTGTCGGAAGGAATTTCATTGGTTGAGAGGTGACGACGAAGACGCAGAACTAGAAGCAATGATAGGAGCACGCATGGACTTTGACAGAACTAAAGCTGATGGTAAAAAGATGAATATCGTAGCTACAATAATAAAGAAAGAGTTCTACGTTCCAATTATCTTGATGGTGCATATAAACGCCTTGGGGCAATTATCCGGAGGAGCGCTTATGGCTTCATATTCAACAAGAGTTATAAAATTGATTATGAATCCGGAGGTAAACGCGGAAGCGTGGATGATAGGTTTAGACGCTCAAAGAATATTTACTAACACTCTAGCTGTATATATCATAAACAAGGTTCGAAGGAGGACTATGATGTTTGCCACGGGTAGTTTATGCTTCGCCTGCCACGTTGCCATTGCTATTTTTGTATTTTTGAGACATTTTGGTATATTAAATTATCAAGCTTCATGGTTACCAGGAACGCTAATCACTTTGCAATTATTTTCCGTTGCCATTGGCATGGTCCCGCTACCTAGCGTGATAGCTGGAGAAGTCTTCCCTCTAGAATACAGGAGTATCGCTGGCAGTATCAGTCTGGGTGGGGTAGCTGGCACACTCTTCTTAATATTGAAAACCTTTCCAGGATTAGTTGATTCTATTGGAATTCAAGGCACGTATTCTGTATACGCTGGTCTAATAGCGTACTTTATGATTGTGATATGGTTTTTAATGCCAGAAACAAAAGGGAAGACTTTACAGCAGATTGAGGAAGAGTTAACTGGTAAAAAGTACAGTGTTCAAGAAATGGCGGAACGAAAAACATTAAACACAGAAGAAAAGTGAGGATACGAAATGGATATAACATGCTTTATAAAATTTATTCAACATCTCATAATTAATTACATATAAAAATGTACAATAACATCAATACTTTAAAGTTAGTATAGTTATTTTTCTTTTTTTTGTCCTATTTCGGCAACCAATCAATCGAGGAGTATTACTGCCATTACTGCGCTGCATAATGCACGGTGCAACTGTTTTTCTTGAATAGTTCTCATAATGTCCTCAGCAGAAATATTATTGCCAAATTAGTAAACCGTAAATACATTTAATCTGGATGTTACATTTATAATGAACAGTATATATTGTTCAATTCTTATCAAAATCATAAAACCTCCATGACTTCTATTATTTATAGTGAATGCCTTTTATTTACAAGCTAGTCAAACATGGGGAAACAGCCGTAGCGTTTTTAAAAATATAAAATTAAATCACGAATTGAATTTTTAATTCGACTAATTTCTTATGTGGCTAATTACAGACTAACTTTCTTAAACTCTATAGCTTAATGGTAGGCTATGTACTCCTGCATCATCCGATGTCCGGTGTGTAGGCGAGCGGCGACATCTCGTTAGCATAACCATCTTTGTTGTTATAGTGCTAAGAATACAGGGCGATCGGATAATGTTGCTGTCATAACTGGCTTGCATATAGCGTTGCAAATGTTTTTTGGTTTGTTGGCTAGTAGGACTAAAACTGAACATTTGTTCTGCGACTTCTGGATACATCCCGTTTTTGTCAGCGTTAGATGGTGTATCGTTACTAGCCTGCTCTAATTTTTGGTACTTCAATTCGTTGTTCAAGACATTTTTTCATAGACAAGGTAGCGCGGAATGGGATAAATGCAGGGTGGATAAATTGGCGAAAGGTGTCGCGAAAGAAGACGGATGAAAAAAGAATATATATCGCAGAGATGCGGATGTTAGGTCTATCTTAAACTAGAATGGATAAGATTAAAAATGAATGTATCAGAGGAAGTTTAAAAATAGCACCAGTGGCAGGGATGTACCTTAATGAGTAATATTTTAATTTAGCATGGTATGAGGAGATATGAAAGTCATGAACTAGAAATGTTCGGAGTATGACGGTAGACAGATATAGGCGTAGAGGAAAACCAAAGAAGATATGGATATATTGTGTGAAAAATGATATGTGTGTAAAAGGTGTGAATATTGAAATGACATTTGACAGGGGAAAGTGGAAGAGGAAAACATGGCAAAATTACCTAGTACCAAAATAGAACGCAGTGTAAACAGAGGGTCATAATCAATGGGTTATTATTGTCCTAACTAACCCGTGCCCATTTTGTTGGGCTGCAAACATTTATAAAAAACTACTTTTTCTGACTTAAATATGAAAGGTAGAGATATGCTGTCTGTGACTTTCTCGTAGGTATTATCAAGCTCTCCACCTTTTTGTGGAACTCAATTATATACCTTTCATCATTAAGGCAGCGTTCGTAAGAAACGTTTTCGTTCGACCGTTTTTCTCTGACTTTCTTTGCAAATCCGACTACCACAAAAAATCTTTTCATTTTTCAGGTTAGCATTTTTCAGCCTACGACACTCACAAATAACGTGGCTTTCTATTGGTAATTTTTTTTCAAAATCGGTTTAGTAGTCCAGATATTACCCCTACAACGTCACAAACTTTACTTTTTTATAATATTAGTATAGATAATAAATTGTAATGACATTATAATACAAGACTACAGTTCGACCTGCGTTCATTAGAAAATTAATTCCAATAAGTACTCCCGAAAGTTACCTTGGAATGATTCGTATGCCATACGATCAACCAAGCAACTAACTAAAATATAACTACGTCAAATTTGTTATTAATTACAAAACAAAAAAGCATGGTATGGTCCCGTAGTCAAAAATAGAATAATTATAACTTAATGTATACATATAATAAAATAGAAGTGTCTTTTATATATCAGAGTTAATTTCGATATTTTTCCTGTTAGATATATTCATTTTGTCTTTACTTTTTACGCCATATTACGCTTCTAAAATCAAAAATACTTTATTCAATTTAGGCCTTAAGAAAGCACACATGAACGTCAAAACTACCACCGGTTCGGAAAACAACCCAGTCATCGAGAAGAACCGGTAAGAAACTCGATTTGGTATATCTTTTTAACAAATATATATATATATATTATTTACAATAATAATATATTATATATAATAGCAAATGTCACAATCGTTTTAATGGATGCACAGAGAGGGGTCAATTCCAGACATCACCATCGTTCACATATTGATCCACTCTATAATAGCCTTTTGACACCAAAACCCGCTTTACATGGCGCTTAAATTCGCAATCCGGCAAATCGGTAATATCCTTTGGGACTTTGTTGTAAAATCTAACACTATTTCCCAAAAAAACTATTACCGGTTTTACTAAGTCTAAAACGTGGGACAACCAGTTTGTCACAATTTCTAGTATTTAGATTATGCCGGTTTTTTACGAAATCCAGCTTTCCAAGGTTCTTACGGACATACATTAAATTGTCAAGAATGTATTGGGAGGGCAGAGTCAAGATACCGTATTCCTGGAACTTGGTCTTTAAGGATTCGCGTTGTCCCATATTGTAAATTGCTCGAAATGCCCGTTTTTGTAATAAAAATATAGTGTCTACCTCAGATGCTGTCCCCCACAACAGAATGCCATAAGACATTAAGCTATGGAAGTAGACTAACCTAGCAGTGGTAATATCAGTTAGCTGGCGAATCTTACGTACTGCAAATGCAGCAGAACTTAATTTGCTTGTCAATTGTTTCATTTGAGCACCCCATTGTAATTTTTAATCTAATGTGATACCCAAAAATACAGTATTATCAACTAACCCTACAAAGTTCCCTTCGATTTTGATGCTACTATCAACCTATGGCACGTTAGGCAAAATAAATCTCATACATTTTGTTTTACCTGTATTAAGTACTAAGTTATTTACTGCAAACCAATGAGAAATTTCGTTTAAAGTATCATTTACATGCCCGACCTCTGAATCTGTCCTTTTTACTTTAAATATAATTGAAGTATCGTCTGCAAAAAGTACCATGTCAGCACAGTTATTGACCATTAACAGCAGATCATTTATGTATATTAAAAACAAGAATAGTCCTAGAATAAAGCCATGTGGGACGCCAATTCGCGCAAACGATCCTGTAGAGATTACCCCTAGTATGCTAACTTTCTAACAACGATCTTTTAAATAAGGGATTAGAAGGTCGAGAGAAGATCCACAAATACCATAATGTTTTAATTTTAGAATAAGCGTACTATGGTCACCGCAATCAAAGGCCTTAGACAGATCGCAGAACACACCAGTTGCATGATGCGAATCCTCCCAGGCCCTCAATATATAACTTACAAGCGTTGCACCCGCGTCAGTAGTAGATTCCAATTTCGTGAGACCAAACTATCGACCATCCAGAAACTTTTGTACATTGAAATAGTCTACTAATTGGTTGAGCATAATCTTTTCAAAAATTTTACTTAAGGATGGAAGTACAGAAATAGGTCTATAGTTTTCAAGGCTACTTCTGCAGTTATTTTGGTCTGATTTAAACAAAAGATCTACTTTGCTTATTTTCATTAAATTGGGGAAAGTTCCTATTACTATACACTGGTTAAATATATTAGGCAAATATACAGTATGTTTTTAAAAGTATGGGAACGATACTTTACGTTTAAAGTATCAACACTACAAAAATCAAACCTAGGTTTAATGAACAGAATTAAATGGGATCTTTTGAGGAATTCAATTTTTGAATCTATAGGTGCACTCTTTTTTTTTAAAAAAAGAGCTATTTAGAACCTGCTGCTCCCTGGTCTGATGATTTTATATCTTTTGTTACTTGTAAAGGCATATTAGTGAAATAATCTTGGAAAACAGTTATTAACTCTGTACTTTTGGAAATATGTACCCCGTCGACATTTAGATTAAGTGAATTATCATTTATTTTATTTTTACCTAATCCTTTATTTATAATATGCCAAACAGTTTTGGTCTTATTCCTAGATTCGAGAACTTTATTTCCTAAAAACTTTCCTTTGGCAGCAATACAAACACGTTTAAAAACTTTAGAATAATTTCTAACATAAACATGGAAGGATTCACTACTTGTTAGTGATCTCCTTTATAAAGATCATACAGTCGATCTCTACTTTTCTTAATGCCTGCTGTTGCCCATTCACTAAAACTATTTTAATCTTTATATTAATAACCTTTCTTGGGCAATGTTCACTGAATTCAGTGCTTATGATACTAAATAAATTGTCATAATAACAATCTGGATTAAATTAAATTAAAAAAAAAAAAACTTAAAAGTTTTGGAAGATAGACATTGTGCAATATTGTGATTTAAAAGACCTAGTCTACTTTTCGATATAAGTCTAGTTTGTTTCTTGCAGTCAGCACTAGGTTTATCACAACTTATTTTAACAATGAGACCTTTGTGATCAGAGCGTATCCCAGTAACAATACTACTGCCAATGGTCTTGAAGTTACTAAAAACATTATCAATGCAAGATACAGTTTGAAACGTACATCTGGTCGGCTCATTAAAAAGAGGATTCAGGTTAAACGACTTGAATATAAATGTGAACATAGTGACCTCCGGTGACATACTTAAGACTCTGTAGGCAATAAGCAGTAATAGTAAAATATTACATATGTAACATAAGAATCTTCGTAAAAAATATTTTCCTGGTTTTTGTTCTATGTTAATGTTTGTGAAGTTATCTTTCTTTCTTTAGTTAAACAACTAGCACAGCTTTAGTATTTAGAAAGTTGAAGTTAAAACAAAAATTAAATTAGATTTAATATTATCGTACTTTTACTTAAATATAATTCCTAAAATAAAAGAAAAACTCTAACCGGTGTTTGTATAAAATTGACGTATCAGAAAATATAAATCCATATAACAAACCAATCCACGTAATAACAAGGAATGACGTCACATCAGCCGTGCGTAAACGTGAACAAACGCGTTCTCATTGTATCGATAAAGATTAAAAAAGATAGTAAGTAAGTAACATAATATAATTTATTTACAGCCAATTACCCCGTCATAAAAATATGATAGACGGTAATACGCGAAATCATTTCAAACGGTACGTTTTTAACACGCTGCGTCAAAACCGCGTTTCTATTTGGAGCCTTTTAAATTATCAAATGTACCTTTTTATAATACATTCTTTGGAACAAGGCAGACACTCTTCAAGGAACTATGTGAGCATGAAGACGACGCAAGAAGAGGATTTGACCATTTGAATGATAGATAAAAGGTGAAAGTGTTTGTTTGTTATGCTTTCATGGCTTAACCACTGAACCGTTTATCAAGCAATTTGTATACATACATCTACATTATCACGAACGGAGCCAGGACCAAAAGCTAGTCTTAAATCTATTAGATCTATATCTATACACCTAGATATTGTCTGTAAATGGTTGTATTATGAGTTATTTTCTTACAAGTCTATGTTTACAAGTATGATTTTTATTTAGATACTAGAGGGCCCGGTAGACGTTGCCCCAACCTGATAATAAAAAACCTTAACAAATAATAAAACCTTCCCCATGAATCACTTTATCTACTGGTGAAAACCACATGAAAATCCGTTCAGTAGTTTTTGAGTTTATCCCGAACAGACAAACAGACAGACGTGGCAAAGGATTTTGTTTTATAATATGTAATGATATAGTTTTAAATGAAGCTGACAAAAATTACTAAAATTGGTTAGCGCCATCTAGTGCCGAGTTATTACATCTAGGTGTGACAATTATCATGGTGAGCAGCCAAAATGTGTGAAGCCAAGCCAAGTGACAGCCAAGTGATGTCAGACATACTAACATTCATTCACTCTTCATCTGAATAAATATATTTGGATCTAGTATTTCTGAGATATTTGATTCAAGAAGGCGTTACTTTGCGGAAATCTATCATTCAAGTAGTCCGGTGAAGCTGTGAAGACCTTGCGAGGTCTATAGCGTAGTCAGTTCAAGAAAAAAAAACCATCATTAAATATTATAGTGGACGCTACTGTGCACTTCCGCCTGGAATTAATTGAACACTACTACGTCTTTCCAGTCCACTATTTCTTTTAGTCGCTATTTCTGTCATTAACGTAATCAAAGTTTGAATAAGGGATATCAGAACGACACTACAATGGTCATGAAACACTCGATGTCATTCTCAAAAGGTTTATGAGATCTTATCTTTTGACGTAAATTTTATAACTGTAAACTGTAAATTACCAGTTTATCACAGTTTCTAGTGTTTAAATCTTGTTGATCTTTTATGAAATCTAGCTTTTCTAAGTTTTAGCGGACATACATTAAATTATCAAGAATATATTGTATTAATAGGTACTAAGAATTGCCTGCGACTATATTACAATATTTTAAATTTATTTTATTTTAAATTGTAATCATATTTGAAAATACGCTGTTTTCTTAAACATGCATGAATGCTAAATGTCTCGATTTCTACAATATCATAATTATTTACATGCACTTTGGACAAGTTAATCAATACCACAAGCGCCAATCGTCAAGTAAAGATACATACATAGTACGATAAACAGAAGAAACATATTTATATACTTATATTTCATTAACGCAGCGTTAACACGACTGATGGACACGGTCTCTAAGATAATAACATTATTCACTCTAATCCGTCGGGTGCATTTAAAAGATAGTGTTAACTTGTTTATTTAAAAAAAATCTTTATATTGTGTTACAATATTTGTAAGACGGACAATAAAATGTGAATTCTCGAATCTGTGAGCGGTTTGTCGTTTGGCGGTTGTTGTAGAAAAATGTGATATTAACAATATACAACTCAGATACATTTATAGATAATTATGTATATCATTACTGATTGATTATTACGAAATTAGTGTTAATTTGTTTTTAATGTGCAAGTGTTTGTGCTCTGAAAGAACGAAGTTGTTGCGAAGTGTTAAAGATTTTTATACATTAAAGAAAATGACGAAACAGAAGAGTAGAATTACTCCTTTTATAAAACAAGTAAGTTTATATACATTTGGTAGGACAGGAGAATTTTGTACTTCAGTAATACCCGCATTATTGTCACGATAGTGATATGATTTGAGATCACACGGTGTATGACCGGCAAGTGAGGTAAACTTTTACCTTGTGTCTATTCAGCTATCGCGAGGCTCTCTGGCCTGCCGATTGATTACAGATCTCATGTTGCATGCCGTTGTTTTTCGATTGCACTGTGAATATCTGTATCCTGCTCTGATAATAAAGGAGAGAGAGCATTCATATATGTAATTTAATCAAAGTATTCTTTTCATGGTGAATAGTAATTGAAAATAGCTATTGTTGAGTCCAGCTGTGCACTTCATATCGATAGAAAAGTATAAAGTTTATAAACATTTAATATATGCGTTTTCATATATATTAAATATAAATAGGTATAGCAAATTTCCTAAATTGTTTTGAGAACAGTGTAATAAATACATAATTTTTCTACCATCTATAAGTCGTACTATAATAAAGTATTTCATAAATATTTCTTTGTTCTTTAATTTTGGATATGCTTATCAAGGGCTATGTTGAGTACAGATAACTTAATCTGTTTTGTTTATAATGCAAATAGATTGTTTGTTGACAACCAATGGTTTATCAACAGTAAAAGGTGTTATTTTTATTGTCATAGTTTCGATGCTAAAACGCTTTCTCTGTTTGAATTTCTCATTTAATATTTTCATTTAAAAGTACGACATTCTAAGTTAATTATTGAGTAATGTAGAGTGAAGTTCGAACGAGCAGTACAAGTGTTTTAGTATGGCACAAAGCACAAACGTTAGAACATGAACAAAATCAATGTTGTTCTCATAAATCCAGGGTAAATGGTTATTTTATGCATCTCATAACTGTGTTTGAACTCTGTCAGTTATGTGAGTACTTAGAAGTGGATGTAAAAGCCTACAGACTACATGTTTATGTGGTATACAAAGATGATTACAGTAGGTACATTAATTGATAACTGCCTCTCAAAAAAAATGCCGAGAAATACTTCCACCTCTTTTTTTTATATTTGCACGGCAAAATGACTGCACCATGCCTGATGGTAAGCATAGTGCAGTCCAAAAACAATGGCGACCACCGAGTGACACACTATCAATCGCTGGTCGCCGCTGTCATGTCGGCCTGCAAAAAGCTGGCTATGCAAAGGCTGATCCGGAAACGCGACCCGCAGAAGCGAATCACTAAGACGGGCTTTTTCGCCGTATATATGGTGGTTGCGACCCAATCAGGCTTTCAAACCCTACATTCAGCAGGGTGTACCACGTGCAGGTGAGGTTGGCTTGGGTGTCTCAAGTCTTATGATGTTATTCGACAACCCTTACACCCCAACCTTAACCTGCTTGAGGTTTGACCGATTCATAGTTATAGAAACAAGCATTAGATTCCAACTACTTCAATTCTTTATAACAGCATAGCATTTAATGCCCAACAAACAATTGAGCCAGGTACGTGCCAGGGGGCGAGTAATCAACGATATCCTATTAACGTCAGATCCTTATGATTAGCCGCAATCTTATTTAACTCACCGCTAATTATCAGTATGTACCGATAATGACTGACACACGAGATAACGCTCTGTTGCTATGTTTTAATTTATCTACCATACTAGATAATTTAGGAGAAGCAAAATCATGACTTACTTTTTTTAATATAATCTCGTATGATGTTAAATGATAATGTGGTCCAAGATCGTAAACAGGCTACACATATACCTATAGAGGGTCGGCTCTCAAATGCAGCTATCGAAACACACTCATAGGTGCGTGGTAACAGTTTCAACTTGATTATTTTCTGTTAAGATAACGCGTACACTTATTTAGTTCACTTTTAGATCCATATTTAGCTCACTATAGAGCTTCGATCAACAATAACTACATAAAAGGTCACGTACAAAATAGAAGCTAAAAGCTGTCCGCGTAAATATATACTTATGTGTAGCTTTTGTTTACTAAGAAAGGGAGAAAAAAAGTTTTAAAACAGTTTTAAGTTCAACCTAATTACAACCATAACACCTATAAAGTCACAAATATTCAAAATATTATCTAATACTTACGATAAAACGAGCAAAGCAATAAATTACTCCCCTTACAAATGAAAAGACAACATAAACAACATTTAGTGTGAATTCAACACTTAACACGAAAGAAAGAAGTAAAGAAGTATTTAGCAAAAGTAAGATACTCCGGCCGTTAAATTGCTTTTTCGGGTATTATTTTTGCATCTTTTGAATACACTGCGGCATGTGAAACGTGCTTACATTGACTGTGTTTCAAACAAACTAAACAAAATAAGGACTCGCATTTCAAGTGAGCTGTTATTTACTGAGACGTTTATTTCGCGCCGACCCTTTATCTAGTTATTGTTGATCGCAGCAATAGAGCCTAAATCAAGTAAAATCTATCCGATCCAACCTTTAAAAGTGAAATATATATGTGCAATTGAGAAACTCTGATAATATGTGGCGTCATGGAAGCTTTTCTGGAACTTTTATGCTTTGCTATATTTATGTTTTATTTTCGTATAAATCGGTGCTACATCACATTGACTTCTGTTTGAACAAGTAAGGAAAATTATATGTCAAATACATAACACATTTTAACATTAACAATATTTTCATAGTGCTCGTATAGCTATAACTCAAGTATTTATTATAACAAATAAAAAACAAACGCATGTTGAATCGCGGGCACAACTATACAAAAAAAAGGCATAAATAAATTACAAAAAATATAACAAAAAGTGTAGTCGGAATCGTAACAAATAAAAGTTTTTCTGTGGGATGATGTACCAGTTTTTTTAAGAAATAATGTTGTTTTTATAACTTAGCCCCAAAGAATATTACCGATTTGCCGGATAGTGAATTCAAGCTCCATGCCAGGGGTGTTTTCATGTCTAAAGGCTATTATTATAATTATGTTATCTTTACGGATTCAAAGAGTGCACTTCAACATGTAGCTCGGTGTACCTCGCGAGTTCGAGGAACACCGATAGCATACAAAATTATTAAGTTATTGGATGATTTGAATTCAAAAAATAAAAACGTAATTTTACAGTGGATACCATCTCATATAGGTTTGACGGGAAATGAGAAAGCGGATCAATTGGCTAGAGAGGCTCTTACCAATGGTATACCATTTAACTATATACCTTACTATGCTGATCATCTTTATCTTATAAGAAAACATTGTCGTAAAATGTGGAAGGAATACATCGATGTGCGATCAGTTAACAAAGGCATATGGTATGCCTTGCAACCTACCTTACTGCGCTACACCTGGTTCGACAAAATTAAAATGAGTCGAACTGAATTAAGTACTGCCTTTCGACTCCGTTCAGGGCACATTCCTCTGAATAGCTTCTTATATTTAATAAAAGTAAAGTCGTCACCAAATTGTGATATATGTAACATTGTAGAAGATGTATACCATATAATGTCTGAATGCACACGTAACCGAGCCCAAAGACTAGCACTGGAGAGTAAAATGAAGGACTCATTAAGATCTGTGGGTATATGTAATGCCATCCTTGCTTTCCCGACATCAGAGGAAGCAAGAATGCTTTACAGACTGATTATGGTTGGAATGAAAAACCGGTAAATTATCGATTGTTTGTGTACATTTTGTTTTTTTTCTGTTTTACTTTGTTGTTAATCACTGGGGTGACATGGTCAATTTGTGACCAAACCCCAATTATAAATAAAGATTATAAATAAATAAATATTATTATAGGGTGTATCAATATGTGAACGATGGTGATGGCTGAAAATCACGCCCGTCTCTGTCCGCAAAAAACTATCTATGTTTGTAAAAATATGTATCATGAAAAAGATAAACTAGATCGAGTTTCTTGCCGGGCCTTCTTTATGACTGGGTTGTTTACTGAAACAGTGCTCGTTTTGACGTTCGTAAGTGCCTTCTCAGGGCCTAAATTGTGTTATGTATTTTTAATTTTTAATTAACTCTGACATTTACGCTGTACATTTATGATATAGAAAAACTTTTTACCGTATTATTTAACGCTCAACTGGTTTTACAACTTCATCATGAAATCTGCTACGAAGTATGAATTTTGTGTTCTAATACCCACTCAAATCAGTCACGGAACAAAGAGACAGATTAGATACGGTTTAAAGAAGTAGAGATTCTCTTCCTTCTCTGCAAATAAGACGCCATTTTAACTATAGTATGTTATTACGCCCTCAGCTTTCGAATTCAGAAGTAAAACTCAAAATGGCGGAAGCTGTGTTTTTATTTTATTTTTTAACTTATGCTGCCAAACCATCTGTTGACCCTTGCTACATACGTTTGTATGGAACTTAAACCAATATGGTTCTCAGAACTGTAGGGTTAATCAGCATCCACGTGTTTATTTGCGGCTGCGATTGTAGGCAGTTTCTGCAAATAATAAAACTATTTAATATAAGTAGGATAAATAACTCGTGTTTCAGTGTTTTGTGACAGCGGCAGTCGGCAGTAACATTATTGGTCATGGATGCAGCATTGGATATCCAGCCGTCCTACTGCCTCAACTCCTCGCATCAAATTCATCCATACCACTAACGACACCCGCCGCATCTTGGTTAGGTAAATACATTATTTTATATCAACAACAAAATGGCAAAAAAATGAAAAACATTGGCACATTTTTTATAGGCGAATTTTAGTGACTAACTGAAAACGAACCTTTTTTTAAAAATGATTGTACGATCGTCTTTCTTTATACGATCACTAAATTATTACAGCAAACCGCTATACATTTTTATATATATATAAAAACTATACAATTTGAAACAAACATTCTGGTAGGTTTGACTGTTGTGTGGAGTCCAGCGGCCAGGACTGTAGCTAGAGTAGAATTTGAGGTAGGGCAACATTGGTTACAGGTAGGGCGGAAGTAAAAAAATATCATAATTAATCTGCTCTCGAATGTCACAAACTGTGCTATGTTCGGATAAGTTTAGATACCTATCGCTACAATTTTTATATACTGAAATTTCATCATATTGAGAATAAATATTTTGTAAAAGAAATATATTTCTTCTAAAAGAATCTTTAAATTACATTATATTTGTTAGAAGTAAGAAGGAATGTAGTAAATACACATCGCAATACATGCTGTTTTCTTACAACAGCTGCTGTTCTTGGCATAACTCAACTTATCGGCAGCTTTATAACACCACCAATTATGGGCCGCTATGGGAGACGTCTGGCGCACTTTGCAGTCACTGCTCCCGTTCTCGCGGGCTGGTTCATTACTGCTGCAGCAGAAAACTTCGAAGTACGTTATAATTTAGAATGTTGTAATTACATATATTTCCAATACGACATGATTTTTCTTTCTCAAACGTCTCATGTTATTAAAAGAATGTATTTTAATTAAAATCAAATAATAATTTACTTGATTTGAGCCTTATTTTTACCATTTAATAAGTCATAGTGCTCTAGTGGGTTGAGCGGTGGAATATCAATCCGATGTCCGCAGGTTCGAACCCCGGCATATACCAACGAATTTTTCAAGATTCGAGTACATTCACTAATCTAAATTAATAACACTATCGGCTGAGGGTGAAGGAAACATCGTGAGACCGGTAAAGAAAAAAAGCCTAAACCTGAGAAATGTTACTGTATCTAGGAAAACATAGAACTATGGATTTTTCAGAATTTGAAATCGCCAATAAGTCGTAGGCTGGCGTAGTGATTATGGCTCATACCTTCCTTCGGAAAGAGGCCTATAGCCCTGCAATGGGTGCCATACAGGCTGATGATTAGTTTTAGGCATAGCATAGCATTTAAGGTATAAATACGCAAGACAACAATGTACAACAAGTCCAATTATATTTCTAGGCTCTACTAGCAGGGAGAATACTGCAAGGACTGTCGATAGGCATGCTGTCCCCACTACGTTCAGTCCTCATAGGAGAGTACGCAAGCCCGATAAATCGTGGCGGGTTCCTCACCACGGTCTCCCTAGCACAAGCTTTCGGCATATTCTTTGTCCACCTCGTGGGATCATTCCTCGACTGGCAACAAACAGCATTAGTATGCGTATTCTTTCCATTCGCAAGTTTAATTATGACCGTCTACTCACCTGAATCACCGAGTTGGTTAGCTTCTAAAGGGAAGTACGATGAATGCCGCGATGTATTTCGATGGCTTCGAGGAGACGGAGAAGAAGAAGAACTTGAGGAGATGATAAGAGCCAGGATGCTCTCCGTAGAAATGGAACTGACTCAAAAAGTTGGTAACAAGGTCAATCGTTTTGATGAGATGATGCGGACGGTGAAAAAGAAAGAATTCCATAAACCGATTATACTAATGATGCACGCGTATTTGATGGTTCAGTTCGCCGGTGGGACCACCATGGCAGCTTATTCGACGAGAATAATAGGACTGATATTAGGACCGGAAGCGAATGCTTATATGTGGATGATAATACTAGACACGCAGAGGCTTATCTCGAATTCCATTGCAGTTTTTGTAATAAATAAATTAAAAAGACGGACGATGATGTTCGCTACCGGAGGTCTATGTGTTGGTAGTCAGTTAGCAATCGCAGCGTATACGTATTTGAAGGAAGATAAATCATTACCTTACGATGCTATGTGGATCCCAGCTTTGCTGATCAATTTGCAGTTTTTTACGGTCGCTACGGGCATGTTGCCCTTACCAAACGTAATCGGAGGTGAGGTTTTTCCTTTAGAATACCGTAGCATCGGAGGCACAATAAGTTTGGCTACCATGTCAACATCATTCTTCATAGTATTAAAAACATTTCCAGCTTTAATTGAAAATATAGGAATCTATGGAACCTACACGGTGTATGCTGCACTTTTAAGTTACTGTCTGTTTATCATATGGTTACTGTTACCGGAAACTAAAGGGAAGACGTTACAACAGATCGAAGACGAGTTCCGTGGTAGACCGTTGAACAGACAAGAGATAGCAGAAAGGGAGACCTTTCAATCGTGTCCAGTCTTATCGTACAAAAGAAAGATGTCAATGAGAAGGTGCAGCAGCGCCATTCTGCATTAGACCTTGAAATACTTCGCCATATCTTGTTGAAGGTTGCTTGCAATTTTGATAGTGTTATCAAATCTTATATTGCGTTATTTTGTGACACGAAACCGATGAATGATGTCAACATGAATTTTACAAGCAGCGCGTGCTTAAAGATAATCTGTAATTTAAAAAAAGGCCTTATTCTGTCGACATAGGATTATAATTGATATATTCCGATGACTTTGTGTGAAAACCGGACTTACACAGCGGTACTGTGATGATTATCTTGATATTTGGGTGTATATATATATCATAATAAAACATCGGATGAACGCATTGATATTAAATATGGTGTTAATGATATTATATAAAAATTGTTGATAGTTTATAAATTATATATAAACTGTATTATAGATAACAAACGGACACAGAGTTATCCATGACCGAAGCTCGTTCAGAATTCTCAACTTAAGATGAGATTTGGTTTTGGAGTTATTCTTACTAAATATCCTAAAAAAATGCAGAGCTACTAATATACTAGGTCATTTTAATGTCGAGAATTAAAAGTACACGTTTATTAAAAAAAAACTAAACACATGATACAGATAAAAAGCAGTCTCAAGTTTGCGAATAGGTACTATTGTATTGCAGGTATTAAGTCAAATGATATATTAGATATATAAATATAGAGTATAGTTATATAGACACACAAAATAAAAGACTACAAATTTTTATTAATATGAAAAATGACACTAACAATATTTCAATAAAAGTGGAATAAACATATGTAATGTATTGACAATAATTAGTAAGTTAATAAACACGCCATTTGTTATTAAGATCTCTTTGTTTATAATATTAAATGTTGCCATGCTAAGAAATAAAACTTCAAAGAGTTAATTTTTTACTATATTTTTTTTCTCTATATTATTTGGTACAATTTACCGTCGATCTGTCCAATCATACGCGGTGATTTAGCTTAACCGTTAATCATACTAATTACTTTAGAGAATATAATTTTAAATATACTTTATACATTATGAATGGTCGCTGTTACCGCCGGTATTATTGGACAAACGACAAACTTAACCTAAAAAAAAATACACGTATGTACAATAATAACTCATATAGACTTCGTACATAATTAAACACATCAGATCGGAGAATATAGTCCGGACTCCATACATCGCACAGGAGAGATCAAATTATAAAAATATAAGAACAAATGAAACGAGTTTATGTATAATTAACTTATAATTTAAACAGCCATTTACTTAAAAACAATTATTAATTATCCTCCGGCTTGAATAGCATATAACGACAAACATTCGACTCTAACCAATAATCATTACAGTTAATTATCGCGCAACACGGGTCCGTAATACCTAACAAACGGATTTTGTAAGTTTAAGCGTCGATAGCACTATTTTACAAAAAAATATTAACTTTAGAACAAAAAGCAGTGTTGAATATGGCTTAAATAAGAAATATTTAGAATACTTATTCAAATGTGGATATAATTCATACATAAATAGCAATTGAACCTTTTAAACGAAAAGTCTTGAGAACGTTGTGAAATTTCAATATACATTTATATAATAAGAATGCTTTGAATATTATAAACATATCTTCAAGTTATGGTGATATCTTCAATAATGCTTAGGAGTAATACAAAAATAATCGCGAGTTTTCATTTAAAATACTCGTATGTAACAACTAATATTTCAGTGTCCATTTACAGTCCGCACGACACTTATACACCGCTATGAACCATAGTTGCGCAGTACAGGAACTTGATGGAAATACTTGTATTCAAATCCGTATAATAATATGTATAACATCCGTGCTACTTTAGGATAAATAAATGCCAATGTTACCTTCCTACAATGTTTTAATTTTTTTTTATATCATAGGAGGCAAACGAACAGGTGGGTCACCTGATGTTAAGAGGTCACTGCCGTCCATAGACACTAGCAACACCAGGGGAATCGCAAGTGTATTGCCAGCCTGTGTGTGGGGGGGGAGAAAGAGTTAGGGAAGGGTATAGGGGACGGGAAGGTGGATCTCCGGGGCTCTCACTGACCGAACGAAACGCAACAATGCAAGCACTATTACTTCACGTCGGTTTTCTATGGGTCGGATGGTACTACCCCGGGTGAGCCAACCCATTCATGCTGAAACCAGTAAATATTGACTAGGGCTGTACATATTTTACTACTAAATGCTGGTATACTATGAGATTGAATTACTTTAAAAAATACATATTTACAGCCCGCCTCCGTCTTTTTGGCCGCTCTAAATTTATCCACAAATTCGGGTTCGCGCGTACTATAGTTAAGAGTTTAGTATTAAACAAAGTTAAAATATTATTATAGAAATCTAAACTTAGCATTTATTTATCCTTAAGTTTACCTGATGTTATACATATAAATATTTATACTTAAATTTATAGTCTGTACAATTATGTTCAGAGCGGTCTAAAAGTTTATCGCCGACTATTTACAGAATAATAAGCATTTGAAAACATCTCTATGACGACAGTTGTGTTTGTTTAAGATCGAATAACTGTGTTACTGAAAACTGTTTTAAGATTTAACTAGTATGAAGAGACGATAAAAATTTAATTTGTAAGGGGGGGGGTTAAATGTTTTTTATTATAATGTTTATCATCGATTATACTTAATCCCTATAAATGGGGGGCTATAAAGAGATAATTTCTTCGCTTCGGCCTTCACTTATCACCGACATTCGGCTTCGGTCTAATTGATGGGTATTTTTTTTATACGACAGCCGTTTTTATTACGGTGATGTCACGACCTGCTTAAATGGTAATCACTTGCTGATTTAGTTTATTGCATCTTAACTTCTTTTATTTAGTGTTTTATTTTATTATAGTGATTATTTATTATTTGTTAACAGTTTAATATATATATTTTTAACTTTACTGGCATTTGTTCGTACGTTCACATAACAACTTCCTATAATAAGTCCATCACCGGTGGTGGTATACAGCATTTAATTTCATGGTTGAAATAGACTCAAACATTGTACACTACTGTAGTTGATCAAAATTTCTTATAGCTATACTAAATTGATCGTAGTGGTTTATGTACTATCAATCAGTCAATAATGAACCGTGTTTTGTCTCAAAGCATTCTCCGCGATAATAATAAAAAAGCTTAAACGCTATCGCGAAACAAACAAACGATATATTTATATTTTATTAGTTAACCGATATTTCATAACGGAATACGTAATACAACTCCATATATATCGCATACCAAATATATCTTTATATTATTTAAAGATGTTTCAAGTGTGCACTTTCGTTTTTACAAGCTTGATTTTAATTAAAAACCGTATAATGAAGAATATATTTATTAATAAAAAAAAACATATAGGTATATACAGAAGATGCCAAAAAGTATTTCAAATTTTACAAAGACCGTGAAAATATACATACAATTTCGTAAACCAATTAAGTGTTTCACTGTGAACCAAAATATAATTTCGTTTATATAAAAAAATGTTGCTTCTTAACAGTATCAAGCTAGTTTCTCAAATATCTCATTAACTCTTCTCGTCTATGTTTAAGAAGAAATTTGAAAGAAAATAATATTATAAAGTGCAGACTTTAATATAAAAAAATATATCCCCGACGCTACAAAAATTACAGAAATTTCATTCTTAATACCGTTCAGCAGTTACGAGATCCCGACTTATTAGTAATTTCATCAAAAAAACTACTGATTGGACACTCTACTGTTATTTCATACGATATATATGACAAAACACAGTTCATAATTATGAGTTTTAAAATATCTCACATCAGCAAACGTTGTGACTACTATTTATTTCTTATACATATATAGATAAATCTCGAATATATTTAGAAATAATTTCACAGAAATAAAAGTTCTATGAACGCTGATACAAAGGACGCTTTACATCTTAGGCAAATTAGTCTATGGACAAATAAAAAAAACATCTTTGCGCATTTTTCGGTACAATCGTATCCAACTACAACAGTAATGTTTCGACCATTCAAAATGTAAAAACACATGAAACGTGTAAAAAACAACCATACACACATAGAATTTGAAACGAAAGCATAATACCTGGAAAATCGTTACGAAAAAAAAAGTTAACGAGAAAAATGGCGACGAGTACACATCGCAAGCTCCTTATGCTGTGTCCACACAATCGGCGACGCTCGCGCGCACTCCGCGACGTGTGGGACCACCTTAAAAACCTAATAAGGCCTTCGCCTCCAATATACATCGAAACTACACCACTAAAATTTATATATACACGTTTATATCCTATAACAACACAGAATCGATAATCTTCTTTTTCAGATTAGTCAAATGAATGATTATTAGAATTAGGTGCTGTGTCAATAATTTTATATGCAAATTTTTACAAGATTTATTGTTCTTGTATCGTAGTGTAAGGAAACGAGAGATTGTGTGAAAGTTAAATAATAATGTTTACATTACTTCAACTTGACTCAATAGCTCATGTAAAACGTATAAAAATGTAGGTGTAAGTTTATTAAAAAAAATGAGGATATCATGCTAATCAGTGAAATCGTTATTCCCAATTAACAAATGAGACAAATATAACGAATTTTGATAAAATTAACTATTATTGTTTGCACATATTCAAACAGCTCATAATATTTAAATGTGAAATATGTAAAAAAAAAACCAATCGAGCCAAGTCCTAAACCAATATACATACTCATACATAGATACATACATACAAACACCCGTCATACAAAACACGCACAGATATATATCTACCTACAAACATTATCAGTTTCAATAGAAAACAATATTTTTTATTCTTAAAAAAGTTTCCGTTTACATTAAAAAAAAATATTTACAAATCATATGTTTAAGGACCGACCGTTATTATATGACGTCATTAATCCAACGACTCTATTCCGTGACCATAGACTATTTCTCCTTCTATAAATACATTGTAATAAGTATTTAATCGCACAGAGCACGCGGTCGCATCTTCAAAACAAGTTCCAAGGTTCGGGTTCACTTTTAAATTATGAGGTTTATCATCAACGGGACATTATTAACAGGAAAAACACAATTTCTAATCTGTGCAAATAGTCCTATAGCTCTTAGAATGATTGAGATTATTTATTACAAGTATGACGTCAAGAAATGTACTCATACTAATTGTAAATGATAAAAAATGATTCTGTGTATTAGGGATCCAAAACCGTTCAAGTATAAGTCATCTTGTAAATTGGAGCATGTTTTATGTTTGTCTAAATTAGGGCCTTTTAAAGTATTAAATTCAACAATGCAGGACCTCAAATATTCATATATAGGCTACTGAGAATTATATATTTAATCGCCCTAAATCAGAAGTAAATCTATCTGACAGATGTGCTATAAAGATGATAGTAGTAGTAGTTATAAAAACTTTCATAGACAAAATAATTCTATACAATTATAAATAGTTCACAGTCACAAGTCGATATCGATAGAACTGGGTACTACTCTAGAACACGAGTTATTGTATTGGCAAGATATTCTAGAATTTTTTTCGTTCGTCAGTAGCATTTCTCTCTGATTATTTATATGTATTTGCAGCATGCAAACAAATGCTGTTACAGTTCTTTAAAAATTCGCTACAAAATTTTCCGTCTTTAGAAAGTTTTTTACGATAATTGTTGATAGAAACAATATATAGAAAACTTGAAAAAGATATGAAATATTAATTGTGTATATTAATTTAAGTGACAGTGCATTTTGAATTCTGGTAAACTTGTAATATTTAAAATTCTATAGACTAGCAACCCTTTTACTACAGGTTCAGAATATATTTTTCCGTAACTATTTGAACATTTCCATTGAACACACTATTTAACATTGTAACATTGAGATAATTGATTTGTAAATTTCACTTAAATATATATAACACCAAGAACGCACAAATTTTAATGAACTACCGGATATATTGAATTTTAAAACTCTTCTTTATACTATTTTCTTCTAACATTTAACATTAAAAAGACAAAATAGATAAACTGTTCACTTTAATTGAGGAAATATGTTTAAGCATGTCCATAATTTGGTATTTGGCTTCTGTCTCTCAACTTCTAGAAGTTTCTGTCTCTGTATTTGAGTGAAAGTTGACCACCTTTGTTTTATATTGGGTACGAACTTGAGTAGATCTCATAATTATGTTACTTACCCTTCAACATTGCAATCCGAGTTATACAGGGTTTAGTACACTGGTATGCATTTATTAGATATATGATTTTAAAATGTATAACTTCATGTAATTTTGATATCTGCATTCCATTTATTTAATAATGATACTTGGTTTAATATACAAAAGTATTCATATATTTTTAGATAAAATAAGTAAGAATTGCAACTGAGATACTTTTAATTTGTCTGTTTGAATAGCTGATCGATTTTAGTCTGGATACATGTGTATTTTATATGTTAGAAAATCAAAATATAGGTACATTTTAAAATTGAATACAAAAATGAATAATTGATACCGGTGGAGATCATTTTTACTAATTCATTATTCTAGTATCTCCAGCAACATTTTATTTGCGTATAGTAGTTGTATTAATATTTTCATTATCTTGCCTCCTTAATATCTAAAGGCCTCCGATACGCATGTCATCATTTCAAAATTCACTATTCACATATAAAATCTCTAAAAGCACCGTATTTCATATACATTTCCATTATAAAATTTCGAATAATCCATGTATATCGACATTACGACTAAACCAAAGTTATTTGAACATGAGTGTTGTTATTGGCACAATACAATCTGTTATACGACGTACTGGATCATAGAAAATATTACGAGAATGTATATTACGCGAGTCCGTTAGTACGGATGCAAGTTTTCTCGACTTTTCACTACCAAAACAGTTATTTATAAGTAAATAAACCTAAAAGGTTTAAGTTACAAATTCAAATATTTCTACATATCCTTATAATATTGATTAAAGAGTTAACACAAACAGAGTCATAGAAATTGTTCAACGTCGGACATTTGCAATTGCAAAAGTAAATGGTAAGTATTACAATAGTTTTTAATATAGTTTAAAACTAGGAACACGTTATGTCATATAACTAAGAATCTGCACGTACATGAGATGAGACATCCAATTTTCATATGCATTCAATAGTAAATAATGATTTCTCACCATCCAGCACTCGCGTAGATGATTCCATGAAAATCGTATCACATTTTGATACAATTTCAACATTGTAGGTGTTATAGAGTTATATCTACTTACGGATAGTAGAGGCACAACAACACCGGGCACAATTAGAAACGAATCGCACGAGTTGAGACACTTCACAAATGATCAGTCAAGTTATACCGTTCGAAATATTTAATAACATAATGTACATGATCGATTTGCGAACGGTAATCGATTTCTTAGCAAGGAATCGCGCAAGTTGAGACATTTCACAGGTAGTCGGTGAGGTTAGACCGATCGATAATATCGAGTAAGATGACGGAGCTGTGTGTGCGTGCGCGGAGGTGCGTGTGGGTGCCGCGTTCAGTTCCCGCGCGGGTGGCGGCGCGCGCAGTTCCCGCACACGTAGTCGTCGTCGTCGCGCAGCGCGCCGCGGCTGAGCCCGACGCAGTGCATGTGGAACCACTGGTCGCAGCCGCCGTCGCACTGCACCCAGTCCACCTCCTTGCCTGCACCGCGAAACACAACGCGAACGATAACAACTCGCTCACGAATCACTTATACTAGACAAACTACAAACACTAAAACCTTCAATGTGGGCCCTCAAGAGGCGCTTATAAACGTCAAAGTTACCACCGATTCAGACAAACAACCCACTCATCGATAAGAACGAGGAAAAACTCCATCTGATTTATCTTTACAAAACATAACTAGTTACATTAGATTTTAGTGGATGCACAGACGTCACCATCGTTCACATATTAATCCACACCCTATAATACCCTTTAGACATTATAGCCCACTTGACATGGTGTTGGAACTCACTATCAGGCAAATGGGTAATGTGTTTTGGGACTTTGCTATAAAACCTAACACTATTACCTACAAAACTATTATTAGTCTTAGTGAGTCCAAAACATGGTATGACCAACTTGTTGCTGTTTTTAATATTTAAATTATGTTTGTCTTTTACTAAATTCAGCTCAACTAAGTTTTTGCAGACATACACATTAAATTATCAAGAACATATTGACTGGGCAGAGTTACCATTAATAATTCGGCGAAGTCCCATACTATAAATTGCTCAAACTGACGTTTTTGGTAGTAAGAATATCCACCTTTCACCCCACGACAAAATACTATGGGCGTAAGGTTGCATACATATGCGGTATTCTATCGGCTGCACTATGGGGAATATGCAAAAGATTTGCATGAGCCAATTCCACCATCTCCGTTTCATCTCAGGGCTAGCAAACGCTATACGGGCCTCCATTCATTCGTAATCGATGTACCATTTCTACACAAAGTGCTTTGCATTTTCGTTTATTATACGAACCACAAATGAATGTAACGTATTACATGCGCTTGCGTTTCCAAAAGTATACAATATAACGGTCTTCAAAAGAATCGTATGTTTTTACTGAGCAGACACTCTACATCCTAGGCCTCATCCTCACTTCCCATCGGGTGTGACTGAGCACAAGCTTAGCCCAGTGTAGTGAAAAAAAACACGAACGCAAGCATACATACTTACGCACCGGTATGTCCCCATCTTTCTATAACCCACAAATTACTAAATTGTTGCATGTTTACTTGCCAAACAGAACAACTATTTCAAACAAAGACTGATTCACATTTTAGCCAATATATCCACGGCTTAACATCACTAATATTACACTCTAGCAATAATAAGAAAAATCTAATATATTTCGTATTTGTGCCATACCTCTTTACTTTTACATATTCCTTCAAAATTATCAAAAAAAAATTTGAAAGTAGAAAATTGGCAACACTAAATTATCACTGATTCTCAGAACCTACTGACGTTTACGATTATAAACAACACATGAAGTTCAAATGAAACAATGAGCTGTCCAAAAATGTATTAACGTGGATGAACTTGCCAGTGGGTCGGAGACAATTCGCAGCGGCACAGTCCTCGTCATCATCAGCCGAGGACATGGAGGAGGAGCTGCTGCGGCGGGACGCGCTCACCCTTCGACTTGACGTACTCTGGGAGCCGCTTTCACCTGCAAATAAAATATCGATGATTTCAATTATATAATGAAATTACGTATTCATAATAGCTATCTCGATTTTCTCGCAGATGTTTCATCAATTTTATCATATATGTTGCGGCTAACGTTGGAGGTTTTAAACGTTGGGTAATTACTAAAGTATAACATCGATCATAGATATGACATCCTCCTTTTCATTTAATCGATCTATTACTCAAGACCAATCAAGTAATAATAATAACAATAACCGGTTAATCAGCAGTTACAGCAATACACTACTGAATCTATAGTCTATGCATTATGAACTCAGGCTTCGGGTCAGGTCATATTTACAGGTCTTATGGAGAGGTGTAGTGATGAGCGTAAGAATTGTAGAGGTGCATAACGATAACGGCATAGGTACGATCGATATGCTAAATTATGTTAAGTATTAATAAGTATAATTTTTCGCTATCTGAAAATAAAAGTTTTTAATTCGTAATATAAAATTTTTGTTTCGACGTAATCATAGAGAAACTGTATAGATGTAATGTGGCCCGGAAAAGGGCCGATTGTATCTTTTCTAGGGATATTTCTTAGTTCTTCAAAAATTCTCATCCGTATCTAACCCCATCTGTGTCCTGTTAATTATCAGAGGTGCTTGATCTCTTAAATTGTTTTCCTTAATTGATTTGCTTAATTAATTGCTAATGAAGGTGACGATGACGCATCGAGCCCGAGTGCGCAGGTAGCTAAGTATCCATAACGGGTTGCATTGCGTGCACATTCCTACTGTCAGTGACATTTATTGGCCGACGACTTAGTTTAAAATGCATCGACTATAGTTACATATTACACTCGGAGATGTGAACGGTGCGACGGTCTGGGATAGACTGATCCCCGCTCCGTTTTGTTTTCTCGAACTGACTACGCTATTGACCTAGCAAGGTCTTAAAAGCTTTACCTGACTACTGCCCCGCTTTGTTAGCGCTACGCCTTTTTTTATACGCGTGCTTCGTATTAAAGGGTAGTGCATATTTATATCAGGCCAAATACTTTTTGACGATAGAACAGGCATTAGCACCGACATATATAAAAAGGTGAAAATGAATTGTTTTAATAGTGAAGTCATTACCGAGCCTGCTGGCAGCCTTGCCGCGGTGTGACCCTGCAAGTCCTCGCTTGCGCCTCTCCTGCCGCGCCATGTAGTGCTTCCGCATCATCAGGCTTGACCCTGACGATACACCCTAAAAAAACGAAATTTCATTTAAATGTTACATGTCAAATATCATCTAATGATTATCACCTAGATATGATTTTTTTTATTACAGAACTCCAATTTTATGGAACTCACTTGTTTCCTGTTTAAATAATTTGTGGTTGTGTTCGGAGCCCGTTTCATTGTGGTCTTCGTCGCAGTTGTACCTGTCCGAACCAAAATAATTAGATTATAATAAGGCCTATAACAGTATCGCAATCTTCATCTTCATAGTGTTATTTCAAATATATAGAATCAACAGAATATATGAGTTGTTGCATATCAAAATAAGCTAAATCCTATTTTAGTCATTCTTAATATTTTACGTTATTTTTGAAAATATTCAAATTTCTATTAAATGTAAAATAACAACATAAACTGAAAATCTTTTGGACGGCAAAACTTTGTTTTCAGCATATAAAATCTCGGAATCTTAAAAAATTAAAGAATTATGAAATTTTTTAAATGTGATTTAGTTATTTAAAAATGTACCGTGTTATTACAAAAAAGTTCAATACGTATTAAATACTTGATTTCAAAAAGTTTCCTAATATTTATTTTTATTATTGTGAAACGTATTAATTACGTCACTCGACTTACAGACCGAGTTTTTTTTTTATATCATAGGAAGCAAACGAACAGGCGGGTCAACTGATGTTAATTGATCACCACCGTTCGTAGACACTAGCAACACCACAGAAGTCGCAAGTGCGTTGCCAGGCTGTGTATGAAGGGAGGGGACACATTCATGCTGAAACCAGTACTAGCTTGAGCGTGCCTCTACCGTCTACAAAAAGTCTCTTATAAATTCGAGCAGCATACTCGCTTTGACAATGGGACTGGTACACATCTACATGATATTTCCTACCGAGCTGGGGACAGTTTATATAGTGTTGTATAGGTGATGGCGTTTGTTCCGGTGACGTCATCACAGTTCGTGGTTAATGTACGTTTGTTGAATAGTTACCGTGGTGGTGGCGGGTGCGCGTGCGCTTCACCTGGTGGTGGTGCCGCGGCTGCCGGCTCGCGCGCTTGCGTCGCCCCGCGTCCACCAGCCGCGCCCCTCCGCCCCC
>MU159019.1:318875-366945 GCA_015888305.1 Antheraea pernyi
CGCCCCCTCCGCCCACGCCCGCGCTCTCCGCCCCCGCGCCCGCCGCCGCCCGCGCGCCGCACACGGCCGCCCACACCTGCGCTTGCTCCTCTAGCCGCACCTGCAGTAACGAACACATTCTCACTTCATCTGCCTCTACAGAAACAAAACATAAGCACCACACCACTCATTTCTATGTGTATTCACCCTTACATGTAATGTGTGAGCATGCTTCTTTATAATATTAATCGTCGACATTTACCAAGTATTGTGTTATAAATGTTATATGTCAAATAATAATGAAAAATCATTATTTCTCAATTATATATTGTTACCTTCAATTTCCATAGAAACATCGTTTTCCACAGTCCTATTTATCTCAACTGAATCGTTTTTTTACTATTATGTAATCTATTTATAATATGTGATGTATCTAGTTTATTCCCATAGATACCTCGAGTAGGTCTCCCTCGAGCATGAGGTCCTCCAGCTTGTGCAGCAGTGCAGGAGCGAGCCGCGCGTTGGGAGACCTCGGGCTCGCGCTGTACGCGTGCTCCACGCTCGCTGCACACCTGCACCACACCCTCACTCATCAAATCCTTGCCCTCTTCCCTTTTATTACTCACCAAAATATTATTTTTTTAATAAATATCCATGAGAATATACTTTATTTTTTATCGTTTGACCACAATCTTATCTGATATGAAATGACAATATGGTGTAAGATGGTAAACACACTAATCCTAGATATATGGTTACGTATATCGCATGTTACCTAATTTTTCTTATTGTAGCATGGCAAAATTCCTGATCGTAAGCACAGTACAATCTAAAAACAATGGCCACCACCGAGTGACACACTATCCATCGCTAGCCGCCACTGTCGTGCCGGCCTACGAAAAGCTGGATACGCACAGGCTGATCCCGAAACGCGACCCGAAGAAGCCAATCACTATGACGGGTTTTTTTGCCATATAAATGGTGGTTGCGATCCAGTCAGGCTGTAAAGCCCTACCACCCCGCCTTACATATTATGTGCGTATCAGCACGGTTGAAGTTAAATATATATTATTAAATAGAACTGTATTTAATAATACAGAGACTAACTAGTTTAGTTACATATTGCCTAAAGATCAAATTTAACATGCTGCACCAGTGCTATAAATGTCCTAAAGATCAAGTTTAAGATGTACCACCGGTGGTACACTTAGTACGTAATGCGTTAAACATATGTTTGTCTTCTTTTAAAGTCGATCGATTATTGTCTCGTCATACCACAACAGTCTAAACTTATCACTTCAAAAATTAACCTTTTCCTATTGATTACATTTATTTATTTTATCAATATATACTTATACAGATATCAAACTTGAAAATTATGTACACGCCTTTTATAAAAGTTGTAACATCAAATTAATAACATCCAAATTTGGTTAGCACGTTACTGCATAGAATACAGTACTAACATGTACAATAAAAACTTATGAATTAGTTTACCTTGGATTTTGTGACACATTCTGTGACTCGTGTACTCTGCCTGTGGCTTTTTTTAATTCAGCATTTAATTTGTCAGCTTTCTCTCTGTTCACCTGGAAAGTGTAATAAAATTGAAACGGAGCCATATCTCTATATATTTTTAGAACTTTAATCATATTGGAACTTTACTATATACGAGTAGAATGACCAAATTGTAATTTATAGTTCTCGCACTAAGAAGGGAGAAATCCCGTTTATTCTTAAAAAAAGGGAAGATTTAGCTGAGCTAATAAAAAATACACCCCAAACGATGTATAAGGTGATGTCTGAAAAAACATTGCGTATTTTTTGTACATTCTATTTTTTTCTATAAAATTTATTATTTTAAAAACAAAATTGTAAGCCACTGAATATAAATTATTTCAAACTTTATTTATATATTAAAAGTTAACATCCACAATAAAATGGCATCCTATTAATTATATAATTAAAACTATTTTGTACATAGCAAGTGATTAGTAAATTTATTGGAGGAAATATACTACATATGTGGCACAAATATGACACTTATATAAGTAGCTGAAAGAATATTCTAGAATATAGATACTGGCACTGGTTACACGCCAGCTAAAAATTAAGTTATTTTACTTGAGGAATAATCTTTGTATAGAAAAAAATCTGGTGGATTTGACAATATTTTCTCTATAAAGGGCTTGACTTCAGTGATATCTTTGGACTTCTATAACCATCTGAATGGCTCTTAACTGTAATTGAGATTAAGATTAAGAACACAATGACATTTATCGGTTAATTTTAGACCAATAAGACTTTAACTAACATATAGTCGGAGAACAAGCTGGTAAAAAGATACATAAGAGTCTGTTGTGAATAGGTATGATTAATTTTCATTTGTGGATTTCAATTCAATGGATTTCGCACATCAAAAATGTATAGGTAACTTACTTTTGCTAGGAGTTGTACTGGTGTTAGAGTACATTTGATCAGTACATATTTTTCTAGATGAAACATACTGTATGTCCTTTTCTGAGGCCGCGACCACATATATAAATGAGAACCTCATGATGATGAACAACAAAGTGTAATAATATGAAGATAATAATGTTTTCCATTGGTAGTAGTTGTTGATTCGAGTAGAAGTGGTGTTGTTAGGGGGTGTATATTTACGTGGTGAGCGCGGTGCAGCGAGTGCGCCGCCAGCAGCGGGTCCGCGAGCAGCGCGCGCGCCGCGTCCTGCCACGCCATGCCGCGCTCCGTGACGCACTGCAGCGCCTCGCCCTCCGCCAGCCGCACCGGCAGCTTCTGCAGCCACACCTGCCGCACGCACACCACCGACCACATCCTTTCCAATTATACGCGATACTACTACCAACGGAATAACCGCTCACTAACTCGGGTTTCCTTCGTTTCATTATATTTGAGGACATAACAGATGGACGAATGGTGATTAAGTTAATAATATTTATTTATTACACCAGAACAGATTTAATAATAAATAAATGATTACGTAACCATGGGAAGGATCAAAATTACAAAAATTCTGCTTATGTAATACTTCAACTAGCCCTGACGTTTGAAAAATAGACAATCTCGAATGATCTGGCATCAAATAATAGCATCTGCGTTCCAGAGTTTACCACTATTCTTTATTGATATAGGTTTTCGGTGAAGAAAAACATCCTCATAGAACCGTCTCGTCTCAAGAACATATATTTCCCACCCTATCATGTGATACTATAAGTCTAGTAGTACTGTATCGTTAGCGTTATACAATACAACCTTTTTATATAAATCGATTGTTGAAGTTCAGATCTTTTTAATAAGCAGTATCGAGATGCCAACTTTTTGGTCGTCATGCACGTCAACATCATCAATATAAAAAGAAAAGGTGACATCTGAATCATCTGTTTTATCATCGAACAATCGAGTCAGTCTTGTTATAATCAGCAGCTGACGTATCAAAATAAGAATCTATATCCATCATTTGTGAAAGCTCAGCGGCCAGCTGCAACACAGAGATCACGAGGTACGTATATTGTACCTTTACTGTTGTTAGCTGGATCTGAACGAAAACTTTAAAGGTTCTCGAAGACCCTTCGAGGTAACCCAGAGTAGCAGAAAGCCACCATAAGGCATTTCGGCGGTGCGCATGTTACAAGTACATATGAGTCAAAACATTTCAAAATTCACCAAATCCAATTTTAGCCATTAATAATATTTTTTTAATCTTCATATTTTAAACATGTAAATTTTCAATATCATACAATTAAACCAAAAATGTAATGAATGGCAAAATTTTAACTTCATACACGGTGAATAAAGACTGAAAATCTTTAAAAAATTAAAATTCTCATATTCAGCATGACTGGTTAAATAGTTGCAATATTCTCACAGATTATTCATTACTTGCTTCTCATTCTAAATCAATAAAAATATAGGTGCTTTGCCCGAATTATCTGGAAAAACGCAAAACTGATATACACTCAACATCAGGTGTTTTACACAAAAACGAACCGGCGTAGTAAATGAATCACGCCCTGTCACGTACTCCGGGTCGCGTCTAGCACCACGACTCGTGCACAAGCGATGCATCCATTGATCGACCGTGCGGCATTCCCATGATAAGCAGTTACGTAATGATTAACCTTGCCCCTTTAAAGTGCCCCTTTAAAATTGTTAGTTGAATCTAGGCGTAATTTTTTTACATTTAAAAGTATCGTGTCCATATGTTTGAAAAGTTTTAGAACAAACTTTAAAAGAACCTTTCTCTTTGTTGTTTATTAGTAATTGTTTTCATATTATTATTTTATATGTTAAAATGTGACGATGAACTACCGCACGATTGAAGGGTGTTAAACTTTAAATAGTAACCTGGTATAAGCGAATATCATTTGGATTTGATTCATTTTGAAATGTAACGACTGATATATAATATAAGGAAAATTAAGTCTTACCAGTAGAGCCAAAATACGATCCAGCTTCGGTCGTTTCGTGCGCATGCAGTCCGAACAGAGGAACTTGGGTTCGATTCCCGCGTAGGGCGAGTCCACAGGCTCCGGCGAATCCTCGCGTTCTTCCTTTGACGCCGCTATACATGACGCTGTGGGAACATACATATTCAATATTCAATAATCACATCTACCCAAAAAAGTATCACTCAGCAATGTTAACCTCCTTGCTGTGCCAAACATCGATAGTATATAAGCCAACTAACCTTTATTCCATAAGGACGTAAGAACCAATACTCATGTAACCAACAAGAGACCCTATTGTACTAATGGATTATACACGTGTAGGTCAAATTCGACCCATAAACAAACGACGTACGACGCTCAATTCTGTCGGCCATGTTGAAACTAGTGATGCCGTACTATGCAAGTAGTGTCGATAAACGTCGATAACATGTAAATACAAAAGAAAATATCGTTCATTGTCGTAAAGTTTATTTAATGGGTTTTTGGTTAATTATGGTCAGTTATCGGTTAATTATGCACAAAAACGGTCCTGCCGCTTGATGCCACTCGACTAATAAAATTAATTTTTATCTATATATTTTAGGTTGGTATCGAGGTGATAAGAGGTCCATAGAATTAGCTATACCAAGCTATGCTATATATATATATGCTATGAATATTCAATATCTATATTCATGTCGAATGTGAGTAAAATAAATATATTATCATGAATACTTTTTTTAATAAAAAAATGTTTTATAAATAAATGCCTTTTCATTACTCTCTAACTATTCTTTTGTTAAAACGTTAATTTCAACAGTTGTAATCCTGTCAAATTGTAAAATAAAAATAATATGTTATTGTTCATACTAGGTTAGTCGATTACTCTGAAATGCTACGTATAAAGTAACGTTTTCAACAATGTAATGTAAAGGTGTTAAAAACACAAAGGCACACATCCCTATATACTATGTAAGAATATAAATGTAGGAAAGATCGAAACGTATAGCTACCTCTCTCAGACTCAAGCGAACGAACAATGACCTTTTCACTCATACTCATAACGATATTTAATATTGATAATTTATTTTTTACAATATAACCTTCAAACTACAATACTACTGCCATCTCGGGAGACAAATATGCATAGTCCTATTGGAAAATACCTCCCATCTTGTGGTAATATGCAGTATTAATAAATCTTTTGACAACTTTCTAGTGATAAACAACCAACACCTCTTGCCTCTAGATGTCGTGTACACGCTATTTTCACTTCTTAGAATCGGGTTTGTATGGAAAAGGCTTGTCTATTTTTGGTTATCAATCGACGCTCTAGGTGGCACTCATATATAATTTTTTGGCAAGTTTGATAACAAAAGATGGTGGATGATGATTCATTTTAACATTTCAAACGGGCAGCTTTCAAATATTTGTTCTCATTCACTTTCTATACATATCTGTTACGAGAGTGTACTCCCGTAGATTTTCTTGCCTCCTACAAACAATTTTATCTATCTTCGGATCTACTTATAAACATTAACTTCTGCATATACATACTTGGATTTAGATTTGCCTTACGATGAATAATATATTCATTACAAATAAAAATGATCAAAACCTCATATGTTTTACGCAGTACCGCTGTATGCATACATACATAGATATAAATGTACGTTTATAACCAACAAATATTAGTTCGAAACTCATATTATAGAGGTGCTGATTGGAAAAAACGAGTGCGACCTCTATTTATATAACGTACTCTGTGGTCCTGTATTCTTGTAAAGTCTATGTAGTAAATTGTGGTTTTATGATAATTCAATGCATATGTGTAAACTCTAAATATTGAAAGTGAAAGTTATTACATTATAGACAGTAAAAAAACTATCCATAGTAAAAGAAAGACGTGGATGAATTTTTTTATTATTATTATATTATATTTATTATTATATTAGGTTATTTTCCTGTAATGTAAGTACATAATAATAATAATTTATTACGATTAAACAAAATACACTTTTTACGAAGTTACATGTGTTCAATAAAATCTAACCTCAAGATGCAATACATATAAACAAATTTTTGTACATATAAATTTTTCGAAAATAAAATATATGTCAAATTAACTCAAGTAAATATATAAGTGTAATAATACTATACTCAATTCATTCCGTACAAAAACCGTCACACAGTTATCCTAAATTCTTCATCCTAAACAAAAAATAGCAGGTAGGAGAAACACGTTCGGACTCGGTCGGAAGGGCCCGGGGCCCGCAAGCCGTGGCCCTAGACCAGATGATGGTAGAAGGGATACTAAAGAAAAATACTGAGAAACACAAATTGAGATAAACAAAATATAAAATTTCATTATCAACGATGTAATAAATTATTAGGTATGGCCAATAGCACATCAGATTACCCACTACCAGTATAAAAGAACAGGCGAGTTTCAACTAGATCTCAGTTCAACCATTTTTCGAATTTTTTCCAATTTATTTCTCTAATTGTATGAACAAACTAGTTTAACGTTAAGGTCGTTTGCCACAAGCCAGGTCTGTGGGGAGACCGCGGAGGTTGAAGTCCGGCTCGTAAGACATTTATTTTATCTGTTACCGCAATAAATTTTACAGCAATAATAACTTTTATAAAACTATACTCTAAATGAATCCTATTATATGGGACGATGATATTGGACTCAAGATATCGATAATTGAATAAAACATCGATAGTTTCATCGACGGTAGCTTAGTAAGCATTTCGTATCAAATTACGAATTATCATAACAAACAAAAAAATCTAAACAAAGGGTTTCATATTATAAATATTTACATTAGCGTGATACGAAACTATTTATACAAGTAATATTACACTTCAAATTATAGGTTCTCAACACTTTGAATGGATAAAAACATTATACTTCATCATTTACTTTTATCACCGAAAACACGCAAAGAATTACAAATAGGTGTAAATAAGAAGAACTATATAGGTATACTATAAAATATATTTGAAAGACTTACCATTTCGAACAAAAAAGTACACAAAATCCCAGAAAAAAACGAAAAACATCATCACAAATATTTTGTAAACAACAATGACGTCTTTATTTATGACGTTTTCATAGACAATATAAACCATGATGTTACCTTGAACGAGGGCGGCGTGGGAACCACTAAGGAGGACGGTAGCGGCAAACAGTAGCTATGAATTATCTGTCATGTAAGCGGCTTGTTTTATGTATGGGATAAATTTGTCAAAAAAAGTCTAGTATTTATGGTAGAGTATCTCTTTGTGTATTCCTTAACCTTTAGGGTGTGGATGGGAACTAATCGTCCCATACATAAAACAAGCCGCTTACATGACAGATAATTATACACAAAGAGATACTCTACCATAAATACTAGACTTTTTTTGACAAATTTATTAGCACGCCTTGTCAACAAAATCGATACGTATGTCGACACGTTAGACCGCATGACGCTCTCTTATGCCGTCATGCCCATATTAGACCAACGTTCTCAACTCTCTTGAGCGTCCTACGCATATACTATACAGTCTGTTGCTTTTCTATGTCAGCTTTTCTATATTTCTATCTGCCTGTAGTATCCTTATCATCTAAAACTGATAATCCAACTAATATTCATCTCGTATAGAGAATTTCCTAGATTACTTCATGACACTATACAGATTTCAATGCACTGAAATAACTAAATAATTTTCGTTACATAGGCAACAGTTGCACATTATTTCTTTTTACTCTCAATCGTGTTGTAGAAATCTTCTAGAATTAAAACGAATAAAAATAATTTAGGCAAATAAAAATTGGCCCATTTGGCATAAAACCGTATGTAACTGCTGTGATACGCTTTTTTGCATTTGGCATGCGATTATTTATTCTAATTTAGCCTAAAGTAATCTTCAATCTCAAAAATGGTCGGTCCAACATTTTTGCAGGAATCAAGGAAGTTTGTTGGTTCTCAATTGAACATGGTTACTTATTAGTGTTTTTTTTTAATGTTTAAATAGTGTGGTGTTGCAAGTTACCGTGGAACCAGTCCTTGCAGAGCTCGCACTGCGTCATGACGCCGTACTGCCGTTTCTGGCACACGCAGAACGTGACGCCGGCGGCGGGAGGCGCGCGCACCTCCTTGCGCATGTTGCGGGCTCTGTCCGCAACAAACGTATACATATTACAATACAGATATATTTCTACAAGGCTTTACATAATATAGCCGAAACTAGGCAATGCCTGTCTTATGGAATCCTAATGCCTAATTACAGATGGCCTTAAATTTATGGTGGCGCGTATTGACTTAACATTTAGAAGATACTAGCTGTACCCGCGACTCCGTCCGCGTCGAACCTAATGTAAAAAAACAGTAACTAATAAAATCATTTCAATGTATTAAGTTCATTTATTTATCTACTTTTCTCTTGTACTTAAGTCGCATCGTCATTAAAATTACAATAACTTTTGATAGAGTGAACCGAATTTAATGAAACAAAGACGAAGTTATTGTGTTTTATTGTAAACCCCGTACTTGAGAAGTGATGCGTATTCAAACAAACCGACAGACAGGCAAATAGATAGATAGACAGACATTTCTAAAAATGATTGAAATGTATTTTATTACTTATTTCTACACAGATACAACAATCTTTTTCGCAAAAATCTAAATAGTACAGACCGGTTAGATTTAGATTTTTATTATATGTATAGAAGAAGATGAATTACTATAATGTGCGTAGAATCTATATAATCTGGTAATAACTGGAGGAGTTATGATCGAAAGAACACCTGAGTTGTTTGATGGCGTTGAGTTCGTTGGTCTCGGCCTGCTTGAAGGCGGCGACTATCTCCGTGGGCGTCGAGTCCTCGCTGAAGTTCCGGAAGAAGAGCCCCGCCTCGAGCGAGGAGGGCGGCGGCTCCTCGTCCCCGGAGCCGGCGGGGGCGGAGTGGGCGGAGGGGGCGGAGGCGGCGGGCGGAGGGGCGCGGGGGCGGCGGCGCGCGGTCCGCAGCGCGTCCCCGCAGTCGGTGCGCGGCGACAACGCTTCCAGCAGCGAGTACGGCCAACTCTGTTACCAACACACATCGACACACTGCATGTGGAAAACATACTTTAACGTTTTTTGCTACACAGCAGATAATATATAAATATGATAGGTGATTTTGGATTAGATAATTGATTTCTGTAACATTTTTAACTAGTTTTATTTAAATTACAAAAAATCATTCGATCCCAATAACTCATCCAGTCGTTCATTCTCTATACTTCTTCGAAATTCGTTGGTTGAGTTAAATATTGATTGTGTAATTTTTTTTTTTTTGTTTAAAAAGATCGAATACCAAGGCTATATAAGAGATCGCAGCGTTGTTCTATATATAGTGTATATAGCGTTCGTCGGTGGTACCTTCTTGAGGAAGATGTCGGCGGCGCACGCGCGCGGAGTGCAGCGCCGCCGCGAGCTGGTCGCGCTCGTACAGCCGCAGCGGGATGTGCTGCGCGCGCCGCACCACCGCCTCCACCGCGTGCATGTACGGGTACAGCTCCTTCGACTGCATCTCCTCCACCTGCACACCACCGCACCACCACACCACCGCACGCACCCACGTCACTTACATATCCCACATGCCACTAAATGGCGCACTTTACTCATTTCCTTCGATCAACAATAACTAGATAAAGGCTCACTTACAAAATCGAAGCTAAAACCTGTCCGCGTAATATATTTAGACTTATGTGTAGCTATTTGTTTACTAATAAAGGGAGCAAAAAAGTTTTAAAACCGTTTTAAGTTCAACCTAATTACAACCGTGGCACCTAGTAATAAAGTCACAAATGTTCAAAATATTATCTAATACTTACGATAAAACGAGCCAATCAATAAATTACTCCCCTCACAAATGAAAAGACAACATAAACAACATTTAGTGTGAATTCAACCTTAACACGTAATGAATAAAGTACGTTTTCTCGTTATTGTGAGTGTTTGTGCGTGGATGGAGAGCCTAGGCCAAACATTTGTACCACAGGTTTAAAATCGGTAATTTTGTTCAAAATTTGATTTTATTTGTTAGTTTAAAGCTTAAAATATAACTTATTCAACATGTATTTAGCGAAAGTAAAATACTCCGGCCGTTAAATTGCTTTTTCGGGTATTATGTTTGCATCTTTTGAATACACTGCGGCATTTGAAACGTGCTTACATTGACTGTGTTTCAAACAAACTAAATAAAATAACAGCTCACATTTCAAGTGAGCTGTTATTTACCGAGACATATTTTTCGCGCCGACCCGATATCTAGTTATTGTTGATCGAAGCTTATTTCCAATCCTTAATGAATTGTGTCAAACACATATTAACATCACTCAACAGCTCTCACAGCTATTAGTTACGGTACGTATCATTATATGGCGCTGTTTAATATTATTTTCCGGACAATTTTGTGATGTAGACTTCAATATTTTACTCTTTATCAACTCATTAAAAATTCGTTCTAAACGTTAAATAAGTTGATTTCAATATGTTTATATTTCCGTTTATTTTTAAGATAAATTATATAGACAATTATTCATGAAATGATAATTGTTATTTTTTACTTTTGCAGATACTGAATAAGGGAAAGCACACAGCATAATTTTCCCTACGTCTAATCGAATCGGTCAAGCTGTTTCTGAAATTAGCGTAAACAAACGCACAGAGAAAGAGACAACAGTTCTAGAAACTATCCTTTGACCTCGGTAACATACATACAATTTAGATATTTTTCTTTGAAAATTGTATGTATACGTCTTGTTTAGGTTTTATTATTTGTATAGATGTAGATATATTTGGAAAGTTTTTTTTTTCTTCCCAACATATTCAAACTGTGATTAAAGGGAACTAATTTATTTTAGTGTACCTACATAGTTTTATCACATTTTTATGTAAGTTACCTTAGCGAGCCAGTCTCTAGTGTGGGTGGCCGCCGTCTGCAGCGTGTGGTACGACGGCAAAGCGGCTTCGATCTCCTCACCTTCACCCAGCAAGGCCTCCACCTCCGCAGCGGTTCCTCCTCATCAGAGGACGTACGGCTCTTCGTACTGTCCACTAGCATTGCTCGGGCTCTCGTCTCCCACTCTTCCACTTGAACTGAAACGATTCCATTAATGTAAGAACAGAACAGAGAAGACACAGCGAGACCAAAATACAACAAAGAAACGACTAGTTTATCCTTAGTAGATCCTATGTCCCCAAACTGTCAAGACCGAGGACTGATACAATGCTTTTCCACCTCGTTCTGTCGATGGCTTCACACTTGAACTCCCACTGTGTAGTTATTTATTTTGAGATGTGACGTTATGAACAGCTTAGATTGGATTTGGGTCCTCAAATATTTTTAAACAAACCTTTAAGTTTATAGAGCGCTGCCCTCTCGACCTCGACCCTGTGATGAGGCACCAGTTTGTCAGCGTCCTGCAGCAGCCTCTCTATGACCTCCGGCGTGAGGGTGTTGCACTCCTCCCGGTAGCCCTGCACCTCCTCCACGAACTTGACTTGCTGCAGCCGCGCCTGCAGGGGAGCCAGCTGCGGCAACACTATGCACAGCCTCGACCCCAGTTCTACCACCTGCCGACAGCCACATTAGGGATTCTTTTAGGATGACACGATTACAGTTATCATTAGTACATATATTTAATGAAGGCTTAGTCGCTATATCATCTAAGCAACAGATAAATATAGACTAAGTAATGGCTAAGATTAATTTTGTATAATTCCCTAACAGATTTCGACATAGGGCTACACAATAAATAATTATGTAATTACAGTTCAAAATGCGCTAACTCCAATTATAATCATTCATATAACACCTTTACTTTCTTTAACATAAACAGTTTTTATACACTCATATCAAAGTATAAATATTGCCGTTCATAACGTTTTTAGTAATTTTTTTTAATTTTCACATGTATAACAATTTTTAGAAGAAATTATTAAACTAACTGATCACAAACCTTTAACACTGAAAACTAACACATTTTTTAGATCTTAATATTAAACTAGGGTCGATATTTAAATTAAGAGCTGTACAGGATTTTCGTTTATAGATTTGAAACCAATTTACAGCTATAATGAAAAAAAGTCAAAATAAGGATTGACTAGCCAATTGGTCTAAGGAAATACCTTGCAGACTTGCACCATGCAGACAAATTTGTATAACATTTATATATACTTTAAAAGTTGTCACAATTAGCTACCACTAAATAGCATTCGAAATTATATGTAAATATGAACATATAATTGAATAAAAACTGTACCTCCTCAAGTTCCCTCACATAGGACTGTTCAATTTTATCCAAATCCTTGTTGAGCAGTTCCGTTGCTTTGGTTTCGAAATCTGCAGTCTGTCGCAACACTTCCTTAACTGCAGAACCTGAAACAAGTGATTTCAATCATATTTCTAGTCAAAATTAATGGATTTAATTACTAAATCATATTCTCAAACTAAACTTCGTACATCATGATGTTCGGAGTATATTTGACCAAATATACAGTACACAAAGTCTAATAAAATATCTTTTGAGAATAAATGACAAAAATCTGTTATGATTTTTTACGATTTCCAAAGATTTTATTGATATACTAGCTGACCCGTGCAACTTCGTCTGCACCAAATAGGTTATTACCGGTTCCAATTTTATTTCCAAACACTAAAAATCTTAAAAAACTTAAAACCCGATTGTAGCGTAACTTATCGGGTCTAATTGTGACTCGAAACTATACTGTATATATTGGCAAGAAATGTCTTCCTGATATCCACTAGGTTGCTCCAAAGGAGCCTCACCTCCACGCCCAATTTACTATATAATATGTAATCTAATATACCTTTCTAACAGTGAAATAATTTTCAAAATAATTGATCAGTTATCGAGTGGGATGAAAAATTATTAATCACTAAAACGACTATTAAAAAATAGGGGTTGGTGTTAGAGGGTGAAAATTTAGGGTCGTATGTATTTTTTGATGCCTCATTGTAATAAAATAAAATTTAAAAAAGATGTCCAAAAAATAATGTTAGGGGTGGACAACCCTTATCACATAGGGGTATGAAATATAGATAGTAGCCGATTCTCAGACCTACTGAATATGCATATAAAATTTCATAAAAATCGGTCAAACCATTTCAGAGGAGTACGGTTACTAACATTGTGACACGAGAATTTTATATATAAGATGTTGAAGATGTATAAATTGCTGAATGGTCAGTAGCATATGAAATTTCATTAAAAATCGGCGAATTACTTTTTAATGAAGAAATTCTAGAACACAACATTTTAGAAAAAATTTGTACATAACAAAGAAAGTTATAGACAGGGTTTTTTGGAGTGATCTTGGAATGTCATGTAGTGGTTTTTATATCTTATTCATAATATTATGTTATTTGGATCTATATTATGTAATATTGGTGGTGTTTTACTTAATATAGTTTCGTTATGGTGCACAAATGAAGTAGTGGATGGGAAATAATACCACGGAGCATGTATTCCGACTTTTTTTCTTTTTTTTTTTTTTATGTCATAGGTGGCAAACGAACAGGTAGGTCACCTGCTGTTAAGTGATCACCACCATCCATGCACACTAACAACCCCAGAGGAGTCGTAAGTGCGTTGCCATCTTTCGGAGGGAAGGGTTAGGGGAGGGAAAAGGAGAGGAGAGGGGAGGGGAGATGGGTCTCCGGCGCTCTCACTGACCGAACGAAACGCAACAATGCAAGCACTGTTACTTCACGTCGGTTTTCTATGAGAGGGTGGTACTACCCCGGACGAGCCGACCCATTCATGCTGAAACCAGTAATAGTTGTCACAAGAACACTCTGGAAAGTTATAGCAAGAGAGCCACCATCTTGTTAGTTCATTATAATGATCAGAAGAAACTTGTAATATCTGTACCTACTCGACAATGGCAGTAATAATTGAAGAGATTGGTTGCCTTAAAAATACAATGGAATAGCTAAGTCATTACATTTAAAGATTCAAGTTCAATCCAATTTTAATCCTTCATATAACATGTATATTTGTAGTTTTATACACCAGGTTTTTAGTACAAAAAATTCATGATCTTCATATTTATTTACTTTACGCAATGCAAAGATGGTAAAAAATATAATAAAAATCCGTTTCAAAGAGAAATGAACTGTATATTCAAATTTTCACATATGTCATGATCGAATTCGTAATGACAATAATATATTCCTTATTAAAAAAAAAAGTGTGTATACTTATGTACACGTGTTAGAAGTTATACTTCTGTGGCGTAACAAGATAAAAATCTTTTCAAAAACTTTAATTTTCGCCTTATACTGCGTTTATAGAAAAAACGACACTAACAATAGAAAAAAGGTATTTAATACATTGAAAGTTTTAAAACAAAAAGTACAAAGAAACAAAATGTTGACTATAGCTAACTTTAGGATGTCGGTTTTTCGTGACGGTGTGCGGGCGCATCGTAATAATTTACTCTCATCATTTTTCCCCTAACGCGCCAAAAGAAGTATAACTTCAAAAACAACAACCGCCTGTTTTTTTCAGCATCACCAACGCGGTTGATACTTTTACACAAAAACATATTTTTCTATGTTCCATATTTTTAACATATATTACATGTACAAGATTTGAAGATGTTGTAAAAAATTAAGAAAGGCTAAAATTGGATTTAGCATATTTAGAAATGTAACGGTTCAAGTATAGAGTGGTCAGTATAGACTGTGGTACCTTCAGGCAGGACGCAGGCGAGTCCGTCGATCTCAGCGGCGAACAGCGTGAGCTCGTGTATCGTGAGCCGGTACTTGGGGTCGTGGTGCCGGGTTCGAGTCCGCATCTTGTTCAGGTCCAGCTGCTGTATCACCGACGCACACTTCTCAGCGTCCTCGATGGCCGTCTCCAAAGCTCGCACCAGTTCGGTCTTATGCATCTGTTTTATCACCATTTCTTACCAATTTTTTTGATTTACAATATTATTTATTCAATTACTTAATTGTTCACAACATTTCAAGTATATAAATTAATCTGTAATTTTATAGATAGATTCGATATTAAGACAACAAAATTTTAACACTAAATTAAAAAAAAAATCACTAGAACCTTTCTGTGTATCTTACAAATCCCAAAACTCAATGATAATAAAAATCAAAGGATGTCCCCTTCCAAAATATTTCTTGAATTTTCAATAAAAAAAGAATCCAAATCAATTTATAAATTACAAGGTTTCGACGTAACAAACATTTAAAAAAAAGTGAGTAGTAAGTGAATGTACCTTCAAATCGTGTGCTTTCTTGAGATGTGCCCTGAGCCCGTCGAGGTCGCAGGTCTTGGGCGTGTCGGGGTCCAGCGCGTTCTGCACGGCCTCCGCCCACTCGCGGAACTGCTCCGACTTCTTCTTCAGCTTCTCCAGCATCGCCGGCAGCTCGTCCAGCGTGTACCGATATCTAAATTGATATCATCACTTTTACTCTATACAAACTGTAACGTCCTTCTTATACGTAACCAACATCTCTTATAAATTGTCATTACATCTATTGTCTTATATCAGATTATTAAATAATATATAGTATATATATATATACAAGCTCACCACTTCGGAACAGCTGTACCTATTTGGTTGTTTCGGAACGATGATAAGCAATCTGAAGTTGCACCCGCACAAACTTCCCTCGAGAACAAGTAACGAATCAGGCGCACACATTAAGATGTCAACCGCAATGAGGAGGCAGGTATAGTGTATAATTGTGGTCTAGGTAATAGTGTTTAGTATTTTATAGGCCTTAGTTACGCATATAAGACGTTCAATCTGATCGATCAATTTGACACGAGCTTGACAATACACCAGGACCAACGACTATGCGCCACATAGCGGGATAAATAAGCAGTGTACCTCCCCATTAAATTTTATCGTACTATCGCAAACGACGCTACACTAATTATTTTTTAAGTTCAAAAAGTGGCAGGCGACGTGCCTCGTGCAGGAGCAGGTCCGCAGGACAGGAAGCACGTGGTCTTGCAGTGGAGTATATAGTTACCGGAGTGTGTGCAACGCGGGCGGGCAGGCGCACAGGTCGGCGTGGTGGCGGAGGCAGGCGACGTGCCTCGTGCAGGAGCAGGTCACGCAGGACAAGAAGCACGTGGTCTTGCAGAGGTGGCACTGCCGCTCGTCGTCCGCCAGCAGCTCGAACGCCTCGCGCTCCGCCTCCGTCACGCCCTGCACATCATTACAACCAAATCGCATCACACTGTTACTTCTAATTGTCTTTTCAGCGCTTGAGAAAGCACTTTTGTTACACAGGATACTACATATCGGAATTTAATAAATTATTTGTTGTTTTCATTTAATTTGTTACTTTATCATCATTTCTTAGTCATTAATGACAAACATTATTACGGTCGCATATGTGAGCTAGACATATCCCTCAAAGTTCTCTATCTGTCAAGTAAATATCTCATTAAAATCACTTCAGAGATGAATGTAAAGAAGAGTTTAATGTTTGTTATTTATTGAAATGATTAGGATGTGAAGGAAGGATAGTAAGTGGTTACCCAGTTGAGCAGGCCCTTGCGCAGCTTCCTCTCGTCGTGCAGCATGGTGCGCATGTCGCGGTAGGCGGCCAGCGCCACGCCCAGCGAGAGCGCGTCCGCCTCCAGCGCCATCTTGCACACGAGCTCGTCGTGCGAGAACACGCAGGGCCGCCGCAGCGTCGAGTACTGCGCGATGCACTCGCGCCCCGTCTTCAGCTGCACCACCCAACTACCCTTAATGCTTTCTCTACATACTCGCTACTCTCGATGCACATTACCAACAACAATATCAATTACACCTCATCATGACAACACTTTCCTATTTTAATTGATACATTGCAAAAAAATCACCTCCAATAATAACTGTTACTATTATTATTCTGCTATTCTAGATTGGAAATATAAATAAATACCAACAGAAAAACATCTCTGTTAAGTATATTCCGTCAGTTTTTTCTAGTAGTCTAGATTCATATCAGAAGAATTACTGATGAACCAGGTCCACACAGCATATTGGCATTATCGTCTGAATAGGATCTTGTCAATATATTCTAATAGAAAAAACTAGTGACTAAGTACATATTATTTTATGTATGGAACAATTAAATTCAAAAAAATCAACCATCAAATCCATCCATCCAAAACCACCAAGCCAAATAAAAATTGTATTGTTTTACCCAATCAGCAGGTGTGAAGTTGACAGCTTCAGCGAAGTTGTACCCTTGGTTGAAACCTGCGTGGTAGGCTCTCGGAAATGTTATAACAAATTCTCCAGCATGTTGGTCCATTCTATGTAGAAAAAAACATGTTTAAATTATACTGTTATCAGGGTGGATGAGTTCGGTATATGTATCTCTCTCTGTTTTATAAGGTGTATTTTGAGTTTTTTCGAGAATGACGTGCTCCACATGTATACCAGTATCTGTCTTACACTCAGGTTTGTGTCTATTTCATATCGATTTTTCGTATTGTGATATGAATATTGGATAATGTGAATTAACATGTTGATGACTAGCTGTAAGAAATATAGTGCCAAAACGTTACACAACATGACACAATTGTGTTGAAATATTATCTCTAATTAATATTTTCGGATAAGTCTACATATATGTGTAAAAAAATGTACAATTTCCTTTATTTTAATTTATTTATCTGTGGCTAAGGAAGTCTATGATATAGTGTTGTGTAATCTGTGGTGTTTTTTGTTGTTGTTATTTTGAACGAAATAATTATAACAAATAATAGTTTAAAAAAAACTAAAAAAACACGCTTTCATAAAAAATCCAACTAAAAAAACAGAAAATAAAATTTAATAAATTTGGATTAAGAATAGTGTAAATTAGAAATAAATGTATATTTTTGTATAAAGTGACAAAAAAATGATAAAAATACTGATATTAACAGTGACGCATGTTACTATCAGCACCTCCAGATATCAATACTTTTATATATTGGGAAATATATATTAATATCAACTATAAGACAACAATATAGCTAAAAGGAAATATTTAGCAAGACCATTTAGTTACCTGTATACGGGTACACCAGCTTTCATTAACACATTCGGATTCATGATGGTGACCAGCTGGTGCAGCAGGTCTGGCTGCAGTTGGAACAGCTCCGGAGCCTCTGCCTTCATCGCTGCTTCAAACTGCTCTGCCTTTGAGCTTGGCACACCATACCTGTGTAATGTACAGTGTTTTGCAAGGTATTAAAGTATTTTCTAATTCTCAATTATCCCGCTAAACCTAAATAGGTAAACACGGTATTCTAACTTGGGTTTAAAAACAATTATTACAAATAATTTATGAAAATTTCAAAACATACGCAATTTTGAAAACAAATATCCAAAAATTTTAGTTTCCTAGTAAAACATAAAAAAAAAATATTTATAAATCTATAGAAAATTTAATTAATTTGGAGTGGTTGAAAGAGATAGCAAATTATATTTCCTTTGCAACTAAAGACATTTTGAATAGACACCGCCGCGTTGCCATCAACCTAAGGATAAGAATAACACAATATTTATACATATTTGAAGTAAAAGAGTAGAACAGACTCCGCATGATACATACCATGTTTTAGGTTCACCCCAGTGTAAATAGTTGATAGAGTAGCTCCAGTGATCCTCGTTGTGCCAGCAGAATGTTGCGAAGCACATACCGACGTACAGCCACGGTATCTAAACATAGATATATTGTTAACTAGCTTCTTCCCGCGATTTCGTTCGCGTGGAATAGATACTTCGGGCTAATGCTAACACGCAGCGGAAGCTCTCAAAAGAAAAAGAAAACTAGATTTTGATTTTGAAACATTCTTCATTGCTGCTCCGCTCCTATTGGTCTCAGGGTGATGATATATAGCCTATCGCCTTCTTCGATGAATGAGCTATTATTATACACACGGAAATTTTTCATATCAGACCAGTAGTTCCTGAGATTGGCGCGTTCAACCAAACAAACAAACCCTCCAGCTTTATAATATTACTACTCTTCTCTTCGTACTTAATTCAAGGTGTCATTCAAATCACAATAACTTTTGGTAATGCAGTACTTTAGCAGTGATGCATGTTCATACAAATAGACAGACAAACATTTCTAAAAATGAATGAAACATATTTTATTACTTACTTCTAGACACCTAGAACAATTTTTTTTTACGAAAATGGAATAATACAGACACCTTAGCTTTACATTCTTATAATATGTATAGATAGATATGAAACACTGTATGTGTTTTTGCAAAAATTTAAAGGACCCAAGGTATCGCGAACCCCCCACATATAAAGAATATGAAAATGCCCGAACAGTATGTATGTACATTGTCTACTCAAGGCTAGAATATTTCCGAAGGTTATTTACAAGCAGACCTAAACAAACAGATACCTTCAAACACCATTTGTTTACACATACATTTCTAAACTGGTTGAAGATTGAGAACATTTTTTTTTTTTGTTTGGTCACTATAAATTCCGTACAATCAAAATGTTGGTATTACATTTAGGAGGCTTATTATTTTTCTGTATTTCTCATATTGATAGATGACTTATTTGTATAGAATAAAATTTTCTCAAAAACATACTCCAACGTTCAGATTCTGATTAGATCTTACATAAAAAGGGGCGCAAAATGTAATTTAGAATGTAAATCAAAAACAACAAATGCGTCAATTGTTCATCGGAACACAATTTCTAACATTACAAGAAACATAAAGATGAACAAACAATTGTAACTCAAATTATGCTTTATAATGAAATGAAGTGTGAATTTTAATGCAATTATTTTAAAATTGACATTCACAATACCTTCATTCCTGATATATCTGCGTTGATATGTCCCAAGACGGAGCCCTCGAGGACGGGCAAGTTGTTGAGGTTCCAGCTGGAGTCCGCGTACTGCTGCTCGCCCGGGTAGAGGTGAGCGCTGGACTTGGTGGGGAACCCGGAGCCGTGGTCCATCGAGTGCAGGTCCGCGCCGTACTCCACCGTCACGTCCTCGTCCAGCGACGACACGATGCGCCAGAACTCCTTCTCCACCGTCGATGTTGGTACCATCTGAGGGATTACACAAAAATAAAAAATAGCTTTCTTATCACCGACTAGTTTAGGGAATAAACAAAGATCATGAAATTCATCACACAGAATTTGCTGATGATATCTTTTCAAATGTTAAAACTATATTCCAATATACGGACATAGGTAACATTAAATAGAGGAGTTGTAACTAACAAATCATATTCACAATTACTTAATTTGTACATATAAATCACTACATACAAATTTAATACCACTTAACAATGACATAAAAAGGAACAAACTTATCCAATAAAAATAAAATAATTGCACAAGTCTGATCACCGCTAGATATAACATTAATCAGTCCCTCAGCCCTCAAAAATCATACAAAACTTTTATAGGTTTACATTTGATCTTTTGTTTGAAGAACTCTTTCACAAGTTTCTTCTTGTTTTTATATGAACTCAGTAGAAATATAAAAAAAAAAAGACTTATAAAACATGGTATAGACAGATTATTTTATTTTACCATATTGACTAACTTTTATCCAAAGCAATTATTCCTTCCTTTCTTTTTATATCATAGTAGGCAAACGAACTAGTGGGTCACCTGATTTTAAGTGATCACCACCGTCCATAGACAATTGCAACACCAGGGGAGTCGCAAGTGCGTTGCCAGCCTGTGTCTAGTAAGGACTGGAGGAGGAGAGGGAGAGGGGAAATGTGCCGCCAGCGGTGTCACTGAACGAATGAAACGCATAAATGCAAGCACTGTTAGTTGACATCGATGTTTCTGTGTGTCGGGTTGGTAGTACCGCGGGCGAGCCGACACATTCATGCTGAAACCAATAATAGCTTCAGCATGCCTCTACCACCTACACAAATTCTTCCTTCTTCTTAGTCATTCTGAACCTTACCTTAAGTAGAGAACACGACAGTTTTATTACACTGCATAGCGACCACGGTCCACCATGTATGACATCAGCCAAAGTAAACTTAGAAGTAGCTCATTCCAGAACTAACCAAGTGTGTTTATTCAATTATCAAGTGGGTTTAAAGAGTGTTAATATCCGACTAAGTCGCGATTATCATACACATGGTGATAAAGTCATCACATTGCCCTTTTATAGCTTGCTGTGTTTCAAGATAAGTCAGTGCTAATATCACGTTTACCCTGTTCTTCTTGGATTGCAATGAAGTTACCATAAGGTAAGGAGTAGTTAAATTACCGTGCTACCACGCAAAAAAAAAAACAAATAATGATCTACTCAAATTTCACACTAAGTTGCACACTCGTCTACAGTATAAAGAGACACACAGAAATATAAAGTTGCATGGAACGGCATAACGCTTTTTCCTTACGTGACGATTTCTACCATTCAACTTAAGCCCAGTTAAGGAACATCGCTCCAAAACCAGCCTCCTGTAGCGAAATTAATGAAATTTAAACCATTCTTCTCTATCCTATGGTACCGGTACAAATATCCAGGATAATCTTTAATTTTAAACAAAAACAACTTTGTCAACTCGTCCAGCAACTTATAATGCTTATTATATTTCAAGTTGTTACTGAGTATTACGTTTTATAGAAAAAAAGTAACGAAAATCAGCACAGACTTTTAACAATACTAACATGTACTGGCATATTGAAGTAATCGGATTTGAACTGGTCAGCCATTTCACCGAATTGCTGAAGTGTGTACTCTCGCGTCGCTTGCTCGAAGCCAAATGCTTCTGTTGGTTTTGATACCTGAAATAAAATATAATTTTAATATCGCGACCGTAAATCTATATACTTCTGATATAAATTGACTTTTTAGAGGTCAACCGTAAGAAGGAAATACAGAAGGTAATAATTGATTAAAGCATTTTGTTTTTCAATGTTCCAACAAAATGGTGGCACTCTTGTTAGAACTTACCAGGAAGTATTTGTGGCATCTCAGAATTCATGCTCTGTATTAATTATCTTCCATCCACAATAACCGAACTATATTGCGTAAAATGCCACCAATATTATAAACTATTGAGAGGAATAAACAGATAAAGATCCCTTCAAAAACCCCACGTCGTTAGTTGACCGTTTGGATAGCCGTATGTGTATGTGTTCCGGTAGCTGCAGCTGATGAGACACGTCGGAAAGGGTATAGAGTAGAGGGTGGAGGGTAGTACCTCCTCGGCGAGGCAGACGGGGCAGCGCCAGTCGCCCTTGGGCACGTCGGCGAGCGGCGGCACGAGGCAGAACGTGTGGTACGAGTCGTCGCACCCGTCGCACAGCAGCATCTGCTCCTCCACGTCGCCGCGCCCGCACACGTGGCACATGTACTTCGCCAGCTAAACCGACACAACACAGGCCTCATCAATCTTTATTCCCCATCTGAATAAAACTTTCAGTTTGGGTTTGCGCTTAATTCAGTTGAGATGAATACAAAACAAAGTTTAAATATTATTTAACGCATCTAAAAATCGTTTGTCTCGATATTATACATGTAATATAATACATGTATATTATTATAATACCTAATTTTTATTTTGTGCATATATTCAGTGCAGTCAAAAATATTTACAAGAACTGTAAATTGTCTTATTTCGTTGCGTGCATTTAAATTAAAACTAGAAAGAAACTTGTTGTATGTGAATACGTCTCGTAACGGGCGATATTTTCTATATAAATTATTATTATTTATGTATGTAATAATCATAAGAAGCCCTCTGGGTTTCGATGTTTTGTTTATGATGGCAACAGTTCCATTTAACGGGTTCAGGAAATAAATCAACGTAACAAATAATTACTACGTTATAACTTTATTAATTATATAGGTCTGTGTAATCCGCTCGGCCGCATTCACTTCGTTACGTTGCCTCCACTGCTTGACTCGGTCATATGGTATTTTATTGGTACCATTCGATTGGTTTTGAGATGCTCTCTCCAACCCTATACGATTTCTGTATTTGGATTTAGCTTTTCGGCGCGTATAGGCTGACATTATATATTTGTTGATTTTTTTTTTCGTTTTATGTCTTATTATATACACAGTCACGATTTTATACTAATATTTTAATTTTAATCGACAGAGTTTGACAAGAGCTGTCGACTGTAACTTGTTGTTGTTGTAGAAACGTGGTAGCTTCACCGAGTCGAAAGTTATACTAAATGGAAATCTGAAAACGCAGCAGAATTACCCCAAAATGGCGGCGCTTCCCCCTACACCGCGTGCGATGTGTTACAATCCTGACTTAGCGTTATGAATTCTTTGATCATTTAGCTATTCAATGGTATAATTTAATTTTAGATGCAGAGAATAGATTCGAAACTACATTGCGTCAAACTGTATCCCCCGATTTTGTTATCATTAGGTTTTTTTGGATTACCCCTGTATGGTAGCAAATTTAAAGACGTATTCACGTCAAAAAAATCAGGTGACAACCTTTAGCAGTTTCTAGATCCATCTAACTCGTATCAAACGTACATAAACATCAATGAGTCTGCAAGCAAAACCTAGTAAATTATAATATATAACTCAATATATATAGCTCCACTCAGAGTTGGTTGGAAAAGATACCTTTTCACAAGGACCAGATACATAAAAGCATTATAAAACCTGTTGTGATATTACCTATATACCTATAATCAGCAGTAACAGAAGATTACATATGAATTATGATACATTAAGGAATTTTATAGGTGGTAGAGCCACGCTTAAGCTATTATTAGTTTCAGGATGAATGGGCCAGCTCACCCGGGGTAGTACCACCCTCTCACAGAAAACCGACGTGAAGTAACAGTGTTTGCATTGTTGCGTTTCGTTCGGTCAGTGAGAGCACCGTTTACCCACCTAACCTCCCCCTCCCCTCCTCTTCCTATGCATCCCCTTCCCTGCCCTACCCTCCCTCCCCCAAACAGGCTGGCAAAGCACTTGTGGCTCCCTTGATGTTGCAAGTGTCTATGGATGGGGGGGATCACTTAACATCAGGTGACCCTCATGTTCGTTAGCCTTCTATGAAATAAAAAAAAGAAGGAATAATAGATTTGTGTAGTCCTCATGTCATCAACAAAAAAGCATTAAGTATTAAGATTGCCTGTCATTGATGTGCAGGTATACTGAAGTAGGAGTGAGAATTTAAGTTAGATTTAAATAAAAGAAATGTTTATAAACTGGTTTTGCATATCTGTTTACTACTTACTTGTAACTGCAGAATAACTTTAAGTTTACTTTATCAGATTATGTTAGTTCTTGTTTAATTTTATTTAACATACTCAACAGTATGAGTCAATGTGTGTTCAACAAGGACAACAGTATTTAATTTACAGTTTGCCTATTAATTTATTGTAATTAAATAATAATAATAATTATTATTATAACACATTATAATAAATTTCAAAATCTTTTTCTATGTCTGGTGGAAAGATCAAGTATTTAGTGGTATATTTGTGGTTGAGTAGTGTTTAAGTTAATATCATTCAACATTATTTGTATTTTTCTTTTTACTTTATTATAAATTTGACAATGTCATGTCACTTCTTGCAATATAAAATGATTACAATGAATAGACTGAGGATGGGTCACGTGTGTTCTCCAGTCCATCTTGCAATGCTCAGAATCAAGGACAACTCAATATGTGAATGTGGGCTAGACAAAGGCACATTAGAACACATCTTGTTCAATTGTCCTAAACTAGTATATTTCTTGTATGATATTTTGCCTGACTGTATACCCCGTCCTTCTGATGTTAAATCTTTGCTTTTATATGTGTTTTTTCCGTCTTATACTCTGGCCAATTTTATAACTAGTAACAAAATTAAACTTTAACATTACTAACACTAATTATTATTTAAATTTATATTTATTTATTTAAGCATGATATCTAATGCGTTTGTCCTTGTATATATTACACTGGCTTAATCTGGATGAGCAAAATTATACAATTAATATTTAATACTACCTATAAAGTGACTCTCCCATGACTAACTTGACACTGGCAGAATTTGTATCTATGAGACGGCATTATTTAAATGTTGAAGTTGAATACAATGAATGTAATTATCTTAATTCTTTTGTTGATGAAAACATAATCTGTTGTATGTTTAAGAAGTTTGTGACTTTACGACCAACGTTTGTATTCTATTTTTGTGTTGGTTATGTAGTGTCGATTATAAAATATGTAATATTATATTGTATGATTAATCCACCGCTTGCTTCTCTCTGCATCTGGCGCGTGTGTGTGTGTGGTGTGTGTGCGGTGTGCGGTGTCGCGTACCGGGTCGTCGGGGCGCAGCGCGGGGGGCGGGGGCGGCGGCGCGGGCGTCACGGAGACCGTCATGTTGGAGACGCGGTGCTCGCGGAGCCGCCACGAGCGGTTCCCGCGCGCGCCGCGACCGCACGACGCGCCCGCCGACATCCACTTGTTCTCGCGCGGACCTACACATGCCACCTCAATCTTCTTTATCCTATCCTAGTCATTTCAAGCTAAACGAAACTCCTACTCACAGACAAACAACTATTTCGATTATTAGGTAATAAATGCATCAATATACTTTTCTGTAACACTGACAATTAAAACATTTACAGACATAAATTAGAATCAATAATAGGCTTAAAATAGTAAAGTGATGAATGAAATTATGGCCATAAAATTAAAGATGAGAGGATAAATTTATTTTAGAAAAGAACTATTTAATAGTGGAGATGCTTTTGTAACAACAGCTTAGTCTATAAAATACTCAAATATCATATATTTATACAATGACCTTAGACAAACAAAATGATGCAAGAGTAATATGATAATAATAATATCAATGCTTGTCTGGTGAACTACCATACCCAAATTAAAAATATGTCACTAAACACCTATTAACATATTCCAAAAGCAGGATATACCATCAGGTCAAAGAAATATAGAAGTGAAACTAATCAATTTTTACGTAATAGTTTCATGAGTGGAAAAAAGAACAATCTACTTACTAGTCCTCCTGGTTTCCGGATTCTCCTCTTTGATAGGAGTCTTCATATTGATATCTTCCGTTGAGGGCAGAGCCCCCTCTGCATGACTTCCTTCAGCAGCAGGTTCAGGGTCTGGCTTGTACCGGCGCGCGGGAGGTGGAGTCGCGGCAGCCACGGGGGGACATTTCGTCGCCGACCTACTTCGAGTGCTTGTCGCTTTCTCTGGTGTTTGTTCGCCTTTCACTTCAATCTTCTGACAGTGTATAATTATTGATTATATCCTCCGGTCCACATCAAAAACAGTTTATAAAGTATTTTCTACATGACGTCACTAATTAAATCAATCTATCATACTCACAGTCTCCTTGTTGTCTCCAACTGCACCATTTTTCTTGAACACATCGTAAGGATAAAGGATTCGCTCATAGTGGTTCTTGAGTATTGAACCGATTCCCTTACCCTGTGGGTAGCCCATTCGACGTGCAATCTTCGACCACTTCCGTTCCGCTGAGCAGATTTCAAAACCATCTGCAAATAAAAAATCCTTTGGATTTCTACTCATCCTGAAATAACTTGTCGATGCGTAAGTCGACAATGATAATCTAGTTATCATTTATTTTCCTATCAAACACTTAATTATGAGGTTAACTAAGATGAAAAATAATTACATAGAATTATGTTTTAACGACATTATCTCTTGGCAATCAACTCACCAGCTTCCCGTACGATCTTGTGCAAAGAATACAAATCAAGTGGTTTCCGTTCAACTGTCGGTATCTTGAGCGTTGAGCCTTGTAGTTCCCAGAATTTTATAATTTGGTCTAAGAAGTTGAGTTTTACGCGAGTTATAGCCTGAAAGACACAAATTAAATTATGCAATATTACTAATGAGTTCATTCTTATTAAAATTTTGCTTTGTAAAACAACAAAAAAGTTTTTTCTACATTGAAATAAAATTATTAATATTTTGTGATATTGTTAAAATTATTAAAAAATTATTATTACATTTATTTATTTAAAGTTTGTTGCCAATTATTTGATCTTTAAAAAATCATATATTAATTGAAGAAATATACCTTTCGCACATAGGCATGATATTTCAACCTAGATATGTAAAAATATATTTATGTATACATGAGAGAAATGAGTTTGAAAAATTATTATGTACCATAAAAGAGGATATTAAACTTTCTGGAAAACCAAAAAAATAAATCTACTTTATCCAAGACTTGTTTATTTTCATGAGCAAATAAGACTTACCTCCAACTCATTCAGCCGTTGTATCCTAGGAGTGAATCGTAACCGATCTACATCAACAGCGAAAGGTGGCTGCCAATGCTGTGAAAACAAAAAAAAATTACAGTATACAAATTTCATTAGATGACTTATGTACCCACAAATAACATCTACTAATATAATTCATTGTTTATATTACACCATTACATTACACTTGAAAATATTTTATAACCCTATTACATATCTAGAAAATGTCTTTCCTTTCTGTCTAAATTTCAGCCAGTGTACTAAAGAGGATGACATACTCGGTAGCTACATTCATTTTTAAAGATGGAGTGGTCGCAATACGAAAATGGAGAGACAGTTTTCGAAGCGCAAATAGACTAGAGCTTAACATTGTACAAAAAATAAAACTACCGTTTATAGGAATATCAAATGGTACACTGAAGACTCAAGCTTCGAAGGTCGTAAGAGGACCAGCGGAATTCGCACTGTTACGACAACAGCGATCATCAAAGCAGTGAATCCGCGCGAAATCAGCCCGAATCCAACGAAATCCCGTGCGCAAGCAAAAAATCTTAGCTTTTCAGATGAGACTAAGCCGAACCACGGGCAGAAGAGTGTTAAATGATGAGACCTGGGACTACAAACTTATCGGAAAAAGAAATGGCATTATTTGAAGGAACGTTTAAAAAAATTAAGATAGGAAACAACCCGGGCATTGTAAGGGCGGTACGCGAAAAAAAACATTTTTCAGGCAAAAAAATTCGAAAGTTACAACAACCAAAATAAGGTGTACAAGCAAGGTAAACAAGCGCCTGTATTACGAGATTTACGAGGGTCCAAGGAACGCATTATCCTTCGTAATTCATAGTTTGACTTGGAGTCTCATATTCAGGCTTAACTAAGCTCTTTTCCTGTGAGAAAGGAAACTAGTTTTATTGTTTACCCAAATATATAAGAATATAATACAAGCAAAACTGGCTGACCACCTGTGGAATTGACCTCATCAGGCATAAAGACTGTCCCTATTCTAGTTCACATTTAAACCCACTGGATTTCGAGATATGTTAACATTTGGCGAAGAAAGTCTGCAATAAAGCTCATCAGAATTTGGAGTCTCTTCAAGCATTTCTGGTTAAAGCAATGGTAGAGATAGATATGAATGTGGTGCATGCTGTGATCCATGACTAGGTCGCGTCGACTAAGGGCATGTATTCAATATATGCCTATGGGGAGGATTTCTAAATAAAATTGTATTAAACATTTAATTACCTTCCATTTCATATATAATTTTATATTATTATAATTATAATTAGATATATTATAATTTCATATTTGTATATCAAATTTTTTATTAGTGACTATTGATAAAATTAATAGGCTTTAGAAAAACCTTTTCATAATTAAATCTATATTAATTTCCAACAATCATATCATCACAATTACACAATCATTCAATATTTTTTTCTGTACAAGCCGTATTAGTTGCTATTAGTGGTATAAAAATTTTCATTATATGGATATGTTTGGGTACATTTTGATACTTCGATAACAAAGTAATCCTAAGAACAACAATCAATGAAATTAAATAAAAAATGACTTGTTATGGAAGACCTTGCTTAAATAGTTATAATTTATAATTCTATACTATAATAAATTTGATAAGATTCCTCAAAATATTTTAAAACTATTTCTTACTTTACTCCATAATACCTGTTTATGTCACAAAGGAAATTAAAAATACTAAGATTGTGTTCACATACGACTTTTGACCTATAAAATGTATGTAATCATCTACACAAGCACTTAATGTATAACTTTTAAGTGATGCTCATCTTTGTTATCAATATGTACTGCATAATAAATACATACAGACTAAGGACACAGAAAATATTATATTAGGTCTTTACCTATGAAATTGCCATTTTGTATGAAACAAATTTAAGGAATTTTTTCATGTATTTTTTATTTGTATTAATCGAAGTAATCACCCATGCAATCAATGCATCTTTGCCAACGCAGTGGCAGTTTATTCATGCCCTTCTTAAAGAAATCAGCTGGACGGGAGGCAACAAATTCTTCGAAGGCATTTTGTACTGCCTCTCAGGTATTGAATTTTTTTCCCGCCAAGGAGTTATCCAAATTCTGGAAAAAGTAGTAGTCTGTAGGCGCAAGGTCTGGTGAGTAGGGCGGATGGCGGAACGGAACAGCGGAAACGAGCGATTGACCAATGGTTGGAGATGTGCCAGCTTCTCTATCATTGTGTTAAGTTCCTCTCAGTACACATCTGCAGTAATGCTCACCCCGTTTGGTAAGAAGCTGTGATGAATCACACCGGCGCTAGACCACCAAACAGTGACCATCACTTTTCTAGGTGTAAGTTTTCGTTTAGGGCATTGTTTAGGTGCTGAACCAGTATCCATCCAACTTATTGAGCGCTTGTGGTTATCAAACAGAATCCATTTTTCATCGCAGGTAACAATGCGGTTCGAAATTCCTTGATTTGTGTGTCTGTTGGGCAGTGCAAGGCACGACTTGACGCGTACTTCGCGCTGGCGATCATTAAGTTCGTGGGACACCCATATGTCAAGCTTTTTTACCTTGCCTATTTGACGCAAATGAACCAATATTGTTTTGACGCTAATGTCGAAAGCTGCTGCTAATTCAGCCGTAGATTGTGTATCATCAGCTTCCACAATCGCCTCTAATTCGTCATTGTCGACCAAAGTCTTCGGACAACCGCGAGGTTCATTTTTCAGGTCGAAATTCCCAGAACGGAATAGAGCAACCCAATAACAGGTGGTGCGTTGGTTTGTAGTGTTAGCTCCGTAAAAGTCGTTGATATGGCGTGCCGCTTGTGCCACGACTGTACTCATATTCCATAATTACTCGAATTTTTAATGTATCCAAGATGACAAAAAAAAATTGAAATGGGATGAAAATGTAACACTAATCAATAAACAAATGACTACTTTTGGAAAAAGAATTCCATGTTTTTAAAATAAAATTAATTTGAAATTAGAATTCTTAGTCAAACAAAAATTATTTTGATTTGAAATGGCCAGTACTGCAGAAGGACAATTTCATAGGTAAAGACTTATTATTAAATTGCCATTTTCATTATCACAAATTTACAATAGGCAAGATGCATTTTATAGTCGTCTATGCTTAGTTAATATATTGTAATTGTATGAAATGTGCAGTGGCAGTGAGTGGTTTTCAATCTGAACTGACTGGGCCCTAGAACATCTTTTATCATAGTTTTTATTTACCATACTATGATATAAAATATTTTAGTATACTAATGCTATTAATATTTACTTTTATGTTATACTATTATATACAATATTTTTTCCATTTAAATTATAGAAACATATTTATACACATGAATAAGTAGTGCACTTGGTATGCACTCCTCCATATGTAAGGTGAAGAATTAGAAACTATTGTTACCATCTCTAACCACAATCCAGGTCTATTAATGAAAGCATCAGAATGACAATCAGGGTAATAACACCCTTCAATCTAGAATGCAGTTGGGCGAACACTCCCAAATAAAAGCACTTTCTATCAAATATATTCTGTATTAGTTCAAACAATTATTATTTATTATGATTTATGAAGTAACAAGTCATGATGGCTCGATGGCAAAGTGTTTAGACATAGTGTTAATTGACACATATTTTCGAATCCTGTAATGAACCAAAGCTGTGGGTAAATAGAATATGATGTAACTATACCATGGGGACTAGGCTCTTTTGAAAACTCATGTTGGTAGGTTCTTTTACTCATATTTTATGGACTTTTGACCACAACTTCACCTGTTGTTAAATAACAATGCGACTCAAGTACTCCATAGTATCGTAAAACTGAATAAGTATCACCACCATTCATCTGTAGGTGTGTTCTAATAGATACACTAAAAAGGCCAAACCCCACCTAGGTTTACCATGACAGATATAATATGTATACATACGTATAAGAAAGCTTTTCACAATTTCTTGGTTGAGCAGTTCATCTAAACTCATAAAAAGTAATTAACCTTTGTATGTAAAAGTAATTCTTAGGCTCATACATTACTAACAGCTATAGCATAAAGACATATTGTATGTATTTACTAAGGCCATCTCGGGGACAATATGAATTTTTTTTTTATTTTCATTAAACGCAGCTATTAGTATATCTGCTGAAGGGTCCCATTACTGAGTATAGAGTTCTGGTAAAAGGCGCACAGGCATTATACATATCATAACATAAAGTAAATCATTTGTGTACACTTAATTTTAGATATATCTTAAAAAACATTTGTTAACTGATTTAAACATAACAAATTACAGAACTACATATGGTTTATGGAAACAATTAGTCCTTGGTAGTACATTATAACAACTCATTTACATTTCAATTACACAAGTTTAGGAAATAATTATTACACATATCCATATCTAAAAATTGAGGCAAGTACTTTACTATCAAATTAAAGTAAGATTTTGTGTAAAAACAATAAATTGTTATATTATTAACACATTTATCACTATTTAGTTAATCATTATTTAGACAAAGAAGGTAAAATACACAAAAATGGCAAAAAGGTATCTCATTTTGGCAATATGGCTGATAATATATGTAACCCAACATAGTATTCCTTACAGTGTGAACAGAAATAAATTTTTCTAAGGTTTCTCATACTCAACTGTAAACTATTCAAAATAAATTGTAAATTAGAAAATGTAAATTACTGTTGATCTAAAGGTGATATCACTTTTAGATATATCTCATAAATGTAAGAGCTTAAGAAAAAGTGACACACCTTGACCAATTCACAGTAGGCTTAACTAAAACCTGAGTAAACTTATAGATATTAATATAGTTTATACTATATGTAAACTAAATTAATGTTGATCATGTATCTAATAGTAAAACTACATTATTCAATAAGGTGTTAATATTGATATTTGTGTTAAAAAAGATTTTGTATTTCACTTTATGAGAATAGTGGAATCTAGTGTCATAGTGAATTATACTTGATAATAAATATTTAAAAAAACTATACATGTTTCATAAACACACTTATTTAATGAACATATATTGGAGTGATATATTTGATAAATATGACATAGATATATAAATTATTATTTTAAGTAACAGTAATGTACAACTTGATAAATTATGACACTCTTAAATTATATTTTGCTTGTATATCACTTGCCACTTTATACAAGAGTTTAATTTTATGGGTATGTACAGTAATACTGTAATACAGACAAACCTATGTTTCTAATAAAATTAAAAGCTATGTATTACAATGTGGGTTTTACTTATCAATAAATTGAATTATTCACCACAAGGCAATTAATGTTACAAAATACGTTTTTTTTTTACAAAAATGTATATAATGAATGTTTTGTATTCATTTTTGCTTGTTTTCACATGAATCTGTGTCCACGATAGTTAATCTAAACATAAAAAGTCGCAATGATTATTTTTTTATCTAAACTATCGTAAGTTGAGGGCACAAGACAAAATGGCAACCAGCCTAGGACATTACAATGTGCAACTGCATTTCTAAACACACATAACAATATTTATTATATTATGTTTTAACAACCTTCTGACGCATAATGATTACAAATTTTAGGGTAAAAACGAAATGTAGATAACGCGAAACCGTGTAACTATAAGTAATATGGTTGCATCACTCAAAATTCGCACAACATTTCGATTTCAGAAATTCTCTGTAAAACATAAGAGATTACCTATGTTAGCTAGTCATTCTGAAAGAATATGATTCGAGACAAAGAAATTCACTCACCGCTGGAGGTTTTATCTTGCAGATGCCCGATTTCTCAGCGATTGGTCGTATTTTACTAATGTAAGCCAGAGGGTCCAAGAACTCTTCTGGTGTCGGTTCAAAGACCGGAGCCTCGGGAGGCGGTGTGAATGTAAAATTATCAGGTTTCATGGGGGACGCCGAGTCCCCCATGCTAACTTCGACATTAGCTTCGTCACATTTTCCCATTTTTGAGACACTATGCAGTTCCCACAAAATGCAACTATAAATAACACTTAAACATCATCCAACGTTAAGGAATGAATAATGCACGGCCACATAAAAATAACAACATGAGTAGTAGTCTTTCCATAAGGAAACGGAGCGAGATATTAACTAAAATTATCACCAACAAATAACACAATCCACTTGTACGTCCGCCATGCGAAATTGAACTTTCGAAACTCAAGTGTTGCCAATAGAAAAAAGGTCATTACGCACTTACGACGTATCACAAAATATATATTTACGAAGACAGTTTGATACAAAAAAACTTTACAGTTAAGTCTCTATTGTAAACAACTAAATTCGTATCTATACCTAAGAATGAGCGTTGTTTGAACTGCAACATTTGTATAGCAATGATATTAACGTTTTACAGTCTTTGGAATCATATTTCCATTCTAGCCGTTGGCTCTATACGCGTACTCTATTATTTTCTGATAAGAAGTACAAAAAAATACTTGTGGCACTCGGGGACTGCCGCGGTAAAGCTATTGCATAGCATTTTTTATTAACTTATGCAATTATAACTATTTATTTATTTTATTTATGCAGTATTTTTTTTCTTTGTTTTTTTTTCTTTGATATTAATTCAAGTTACGCTTTTTGAGCGTGGTGACCGATAAGAAAATAATTTTTTTTCTTTGATTAAATAAATGAGAAGTTAATATTGTTCAAAATATTTTTATTATCTTACAATACATGTAGGTTATTCAGGAATATTAATCATTGAAACTATAGGTTTATGGTAACTGAAATAATAAAGATAAGATAAAGTAAAGATGATAAATAGCTATACACCAGTATACTTTCTCACAAACAGCTGATTACGTATTCGTCCAATTTCGGAGCAGCTCGTCTCGATCCATGTGAGCTTTGTACAGTCCTACCATATATACGTTAAGCGAATGCTCGGCCGAGCTACATGGTAGGTAGGCTATGCAATAGCTTAATATTAATCTTTGCTAATATTATTATTTACCTATATTACTTCCATATAACCCACAATATCAAACAAATTATTTGTGATTGATTCTTCTCATGATTCATCCTAATACTTATTTACTTAGCGATTGAACAATGTTTTGCAAAATGGTAAGCTAGCAAATAATTTTATATTGATGCCATGTTTTATTATCGCTGTTTTAACATTTAACATCATTTGGTATTCATTACTATCATTACTAATCCACCTTATTTATTCATTGTTATATGTAGATACATTTATATGTACGAGTGCTTTAAATTTATTATAATGACAGTGATTTAAAATAATTATATAATAAGGCATTTGAAAGTTTTGTAAGTAATTAGATATATTTCTCTATGACTGGGTTGTTTTACGAATCGGAGATAGTTTTGACGTTCATAAGCGCCTAAATTGAATAAATACTAATTATAAATACTAATTTTGATACATATCTTTCAACGTAAAGCTTCTTATCACCCGTGAAAATAAGGTTTAATAGCAATTCCCTATGGTACAAAAAAATGAGGTGTGGCTGTCTCATGGACACGGCCGTTTGTTGTACGTGAATAAGTCTCATAACGGGGGATATTTTCTATATAAATTATTATTATTTATGTATGTCATGATGATAAGAAGTCCTCCGGATTTCCATGTTTTGATTATAATGGCAACTGTTCCATTTACCGGGTTCAGGAAATAAATTGATTTAAACAAATAATTAAAACAAATAATTACTGTGTTATAACTTTATTAATTAAAGGTCTGTGTGATCCGCTCGGCCACGATCACTTTTTTACGTTGCTGACACTGCTTGACTCGGTCATATGGTGTTTTATTGATACCATTCGATTGGTTTTGAGATGCTCTTTCCAACCCTATACGATTCTGTATTTGGATTTGGTTTTCGACGCGTATAGACCGACATTATATATTTTTTGATATTCTATTTTTATTTTAACCGCTTATCATATACACAGTCACACTTTTACACTAAAGTTTTATATATAATCGATAGACGTCGACAAGAGCTGTAGATGGAAATTTGAACAAACATCGTGAAATAAAACACATTTTATCTTAGATGACAACTGATTTATAATGATGACATAAAACAATATATACAATATTTCTGATTCTATATTTAAAATATATAAGAAGGTGTCAGTTCGTAATAATCGTAGCTTCACCGAGTCGAATGTTATACTAAATTGAAATCTCAAAACGTAGCAGAATGACCTCAAATGCCGGCCTTTCTCCCCCGCCGTGTGAGATGTATTACAGTCTTGATTTAGCGTAGTAAATTCTTTGAGCCTTTAGCTATCCAGTGGAATAATTTAATTTTGGTTGAGAAGAGAAGGCAGAGAATAGATTCGAAACTACACTGCCTAATTGTATCCCCCGATTTTGTTATCATTAGGTTTTTGGATTGCCCTGTATAGTAAAGCAAATTTAAAGACGTATTCACGTCAAAAAATCGTTTCGTTTTTCCTTCAAGATCAAAATATATTTTTATTTAAATTAAAAAAGAAAATGTTATTTTGAACTAAACAGTCTTCGTACACGTTAGCACTCTCTGCAATCGATGAACATATCCGTCATCCGCCGCCATTTGCGAAAGAGCGATCGCTGCTCGGCAGCGCGAGTGTCACTGGTTTGACTATGTCGAGAGTGTAATTTGTTACTTATCGCTAGAACTGTGAACTGAGTGTTGTAAAATAATCACACAAAATGATTGTGAGATTCTTTAGCGTCCTGTGCGTTGGAGTTTTGGTGACTTCGGTATACAGCGCTGAGGGAAACAACGACAATGAAGGTATCGTATATATTTTCTTATACGTATTTATTATGTTATCATTTATCTACGTGTTTATTTTTACCGGTAATATTTTATATCACAGTAAAAAAAGTGGGTCATATTTATTTATAATTCGTTATGAGTCATTTGACCTGAAAAAGAACCAGTTCAATATTAGTAAGGTTCGATATTTAATTTTAGTGAAGATATATTTTCTTCAGAGAATTAGTATAGAAAGGTGTAATATAATATTTTTATTTTATTATTACTACGAACATTTACAGCACGCTTTTTAGTTGAAAGTACATAGGTGGGTGTTAGATTGTAGGACCGGCTTGACGACTTCTTAGTTCATGCACAATGCACACAGGCACAGGCGTGGTGGTGGTCTGACGTGGGTGTGAAAAGTTTTCTTACTTCTTGCTGTTGATTCATTCATTTTTAAGTAGTATTTAATTGTTATCTGATGAGAATATTTTTCCTGACAACCAAGATGGCAATAAACAAACATGGTTTTATTTTATAGATGATTTAATGTTTAATATTTCTAAAATATGTGTATTGCTCCTAAAAATAATAGACAAAAACTCATTCATATAGTTTATGATATTTTTTACATCTACTGTCATGTAATTGATAATATTAAAGTATATAGAAGAATTATTTTGTCATATTTCTAAACTTATATAATTATGTAATAGAAATCGCTTAAAAATGTAGTCTGCTTGTGAATTGGATAATAAAAACCTTGCCAATTGCTTAGTCACACATAACATTTGATATGATGTGCAAAATCAATTTACAAATACTAGTTCTGGATATGCATTTATGATTATGAACTGTTTTATAAATTATGCATTTTTAATTATTAATTCATATGAAATGTTATACTAGGTTGTCTAGCAAAACGGTGATAAAGCTTGTTCTAATAGTAATCTGGCTAGCAACCACCCTCAAATTGAAAATCTATCTTCAAACTCCTGTAGATATGTTCTAGTAGCTGTGCTTAAGGGACTAAGCTCTCTCTAAGCTTAGCTTGTTTGAGGACACATCATCACACATCGGGTGAGATTTTGGTTAAAGGTAGACACCAATAAAGAATATATGTATAGGATATATAAAAGAGATACTTTGTAGGCTTTGCATAAAATAATCCTTTTTATAAATTTTCCAAAACGAAAATTTTAATAGAAACATTGTTTTACTTAGGGGGATTACATGTTAACACAACATTAGTTTTAGAAAATTTTATGATATTTTAAAATACTTATTAAAAATTAAGTCTCTTACAATAATGGTGATATTTTCTACAACAAACAAATAGCTATACTACTTATCCATACTTTTAGAACAGACTTTAAACATTTCATTTATTTCTAAAATAAATTTAAGTGGAACCTCTAAATATGTACAAACTTTAAACCCATTTTCCCATAAAATTGAATTTTTTAATTACTTCTTTTTTTTTATTAAAGATGCAAAATATCCTTAATAACACTTCTTAATATGTAAATGGATTATTTGAAAATAAAATATACTATTGCATTCTTTACTTTACAGCCCAATCATAATAAAAATTACAAATATGATCAAAGTGTCTAATCCTACATCTACAATTATTTCCTGATGAGCAACTTGACTCGGAATAATAAGAAATACATGAGTCATTCATTTATTATTAAAATATGTAATCTTATTTTATCTATAAATTATCATTCATAATTCTAATCACAATTATTGACTATCCAAATAAATAAAGATTCATTGATAGCTCTAGGGTTGTCACATTATATGCAGATATATTTAAATGTGACACCAGACACTGACATCATCTGAGACAGCTATCTATCCTTGCAATTATTTTAAGATATTTTGAGAAACTTCTAGGTTGTCACGAGTATAGTCTATTGAAGTGGTACTTCAATAAAAAACTATGTTTTTTTCTTAAACTTTTTTTATTTATGTAGGTTATGTATTTAAAAAATAAAAATTGTTTTATTAGTTGCGCTATACAAATACATTTTCATTAACTTGTACCCGATTGCGTTGTTGAAACACCCAACTGCTAATGCTTTCATAATGAATCCTTATTAAAATGTATTATTCTGTAATTATAGTTAAGAGTTGGTTATTATTGCAACATCATTTTTACATTACCCGTCAATTTAGTTGGAACGTCAGAGAGAAGAGTGAGAAGTCGGGCTCACATCGGATGTCTTCCCGTTTGTTGAGCGTTCTCTCTATCGGACAGTGTAAGACTGTGATAGACTCTATACGAAACTGAACTTTGCCATATATCTCTGTGTAAATTAAATTATGGATATTATATTTTGTTGATTATCCGAAGTCCGTTATTATTATTGACAATGACAATGAGTCGTCAGTGTTATCGCAACGTGCGAACAAGCCAGCGTTATCTAACCACCAATATGCGTGAAAGAGAGATTATTTCATGTTTTACTCACAATCGAGATTGACGATACGAATGTTCATTTCATTATCTTACTACGAATTCCAATACGATAAAAGAGCAAATGACACAATAATAAAATAATTGTCATTGTTCATACGTTTTAGCTTTTAGACCACAATCTCACTTGATGTTAAAGAACTATGATGAAGAACTAAGAAGGTTTAAGATGGCAACATGCTAAACCTATAGAGAACTAGCTCTCTAGTGCAGCTGCCGGAACACTCACAGCTGTTTGACGGTATATTTTTAACTACATGTTAGTTGCTAGCCAGGCAGGCATTGAAACCTAAATCTACTAGGGTTTCATCACGTTTTTTCTTTCATCGAAAGCTCAGGTTCTTTAAAAAAATCGATGGTACATCGAAGGACTCGGTGCTTGAACACGCTGCCACTGAAATCAAAAGCAAAAATTGTCAGAAAAATTGATTTTAGACAAAAAAAAACGGGTAAAAGAAATTTAGACCATATCAAAATATACAAATTACATTTTTGACGACCATATCAAAATTTCCTCATCCCAAGGGATCACAGTAGACGGAGAATCAGTAATATTTAGTAAGTTATTCAATAACAAAAGCAAGATAAAAATTAATTTATAAAAAGTGGAAAAAGAAAACATTTTAAAAGCACGGGAAAAGTATCTTCATTTAGGTACGCTTAAACGGCATAGGCTTTTTTCTTATATGTTTTTAGGCTATAAACTAACGATTTGACTGATACCCGAGTCAAAAAAGTCAACTTGGTAAATAATGGACACCCTAATAAAACTTATAAAACTTAATGTTTTACATACTTATGTACGACATATTTTCCGTGGTCAAGTTTTACGTTTCACTCCATATACAACAGAGCTTTCACTACATGTTATGTATGTGTGCCATTTCATTGAAATATGCTTTTGAGGTATCTTATTCAGACACGATATTCAATGATCGCCTGTATATAAAGTATATAAAACGTATATTTTAGTAACAATTTATTTAGCTACAAATGTTAATTAATTTACCATCTAATATTACCATATTTTACTATATGAAATACCACCGTAAAATAATTTAGTTGGAAATATAATAATATCACCGCTGCGTCTACAAAATTCGCTATATAAATATGTTTACTCTTGTTTCAACTGATATTAAAATTCAAAAATTAATTATGCAGTAGATTTATTTTCATTTTGTATACTAAAACCATCTTATTACTGAATACTGAGGCGGTTTTTACTCCGTTGTCATTTGAGTTAGAATTATTAGTGATAATAAAATACAAAAGCAGACTGTAAAACACACTGTTCAGTTGAGTGTTGGTACGTAAAAACTTTATCGCATTTTACCTTTTGTATTTACAGACACGACATTTAAATATATGCCCATGTCACTCCCACAATGAGGAGGCATTTAGTGACACCTCTCTGTTAAAATCCATTAAACCAGAGATTCCCAGACTGTTTTTTTCTCATAGACCGCTTTCAAAATTTGACTGCTTGCGGTGGAACCCCTGCAGCTACATTTCTACTATATTCCTAAAATTGGACAAAAAATGTGTAGATTAGATGTAACTATGGAAATTTGCCTTCGTGTAAGTAAATGTCAAATAAGTTCATGCAAAGATTGCAAGCACACACACCACGAGTCGTATTTCGTCCCTTTGCACGTCTGAACAAGCGTTGCAAGTCTCGACACGTACTGAATATAACAGTCGCCGAGCTTCTTAATATATATTTTGCCTATATTGATAGGTGAAGTCAAGTCAACATTTTAGTACTTCACTATCGAAATCAGATACATTTTCGTGGACCCGCTTACGAATTATGACCCCCATTTTTTTTGTTACGCCAACGTAGACCCCGTCTACTCTACCGTCGACCCCCGAGGGCCCACCTGGATCACTTTGGGATCTAATGCATTAGAGATTTAACGCTTCTGCGTAAAAACAACTCTGGGAAAAAAATAATATGTATTATTATTTTAAAAGTATGATTTGTTACATAGTGAAATTTGTCAGCGTAAAGCCTATATATCATACAACTAGCTGATGCCCGCGGATCCGCACGCGTTTTTTAAAATGTATTAAAGAAATGTAAAATTGTAAGTAGGTGTGTACATTACAGAAATACTTTTTCAAAAATATTTGTAACTACGACACGCACGCCATCTACTGTAACATGTAACGTGTAGATTTAGATATGTGAATACTAATAGTATATCGAATGGGATGGGATTTATCATCAGCAACATACCTGGACCTTTAACCTACTATATACCACCCTCAGTGCTCACACTAACACTATATAAAAAAGTAATGAAAATGTTAAGCTATACATTATCGAACAATATGTGTTAAATCTTTTGTTATATAGATATATTATGCCCATATTGTCGATATAATTGTGTTATTCTTATACGTTGCTATACTCACTGAGTTATGTAGACGCAAACGCAGTAAATAAAACAAAATGGTCGCCAAATTGTCCAAAAAGATAATATAATTCAAATTACATACAAATATGACTTTCAATTAGGTATATTTATTCTTGGAGTCCAGTACAGCGCACGTCTCATGGGTTGGTTTACAGTAAACAACATATTTTTGATTAATTTCACACGGACCAATTCACAGATCATCACTACTACGAAGTCTTGGCTAACAAAATAAAATAGTCTAAGTTACTTCTTATATTGAGTTATCTGCCAGTGAAAATCCCGTGAAAATAAGTTCAGGCATTGCGGATATTCCATTGCGGCCGAAGGAGAATAAAAAACCTAAATTACTATTTATGAGGTTTGCTATCTACCAGTGAACACCCCGTGAAAATCGGTCCAACCATTTTGGAAAAGCAATGCGGACTAAGTCGCGAACAAATAAAATAGAATATGTCAACCGCTATCATTTCGGCTATCTGCCAGTAAAATCCCCGTTAAAATAGGTCCAGCCGTATTGGAGATTACCCGGCACAAACAAACAAACAGAAAATATAAAAATACCAACGGGATATAAAAGAAATATTTTTTTTGTTATTTGTAGCCATATCCATTCACCAAAAAGTTGTTATTTTAATTATACATATACACACTTTATTTTTATAATACGTAATAGATATCAAATAAAAAATTGGAAACAAATCAAACGTAGAATAAACATTTTGAACAGAAACACAAAATAAAAATAAAAAATGTTTGCGATACAAAGTTACCACGTTACAATGGCAACGTGTATAATACTAACGTTAACACGCAGCTAAAGAGAAAAAAACAGCCTGATTTTGAAAAATTCTACACTGGGGCTCCGCTTTTATTGGTGTTACCGTCATGATATGTAGCCTATATATAGCCTTCCTTGATAAATGAGCTATCTAACACCGAAAGAATTCAAATCGAACTTGTAGTTCCTGAGATCGTCGCGTTCAACCAAACAAACAAACGAACTCTTCAGCTTTATATATTATCATACAATATGCAGGTCGTTTGTTTTAACAGCCCGATACCCTACGTTTTTATCATATTAATTATGAAACATTATAATAGTGTAGGTCTGATTTATATTCTAGACCTCATAGTTCTGTTGCCAAATTTGCAACGTGCTTCTATTATGTATGGTACGAAGTTATGAATTATTGTTTAATATTTTAGTACTGCACTGTTTTTTTTTAATATATAATTCTTCTGTTCTTGTAAACACCTCCTAAACGGCTATACAGATTTTGATGAAATTATTTGTGTGTTCAAGTGGATTCAAGAATGATTTAAATTCCGAACTGGCCCCGGTTGGTGCCGTTGCGGTTGCATTTTAGGATTTTTTTATTGTCAAGACAGGACGACGTCCGCCGACCCCGCTAGTATTTTAATAAATTTTATTCAATACCTCTTCAGTTTTTGAATCTCGAGCTAAAAGTTTCTGCTGTTTTGTTAAGTTCTTAGTATTGCAAATTAAGTTCGATAAATACTATAACCTCTTACGTTTTATAAATAAATATATGGTCGATCATGTGACATAGCATAATCTGCACATGTTACCTTTTTTTCCGATCGTACATTTTATTACTCAAGTTAAATGTGAATTGCCAAGCAAAATGATTGGTTGACTATTATCTTGTTATATGAAACACTTATTAAACACTATAAATTGAATATTTATTATATTGGCCATTAATATTTTAGGTTTTATAGTACAAAAAATTCACGTGTCTCTAGTGACCGATCATATCATAATTTAAGTCTCGCGTCGAATTAATAAAGTCATTTGCATAAATTCAGGTTCTGCAGATGTGTGGCCAGGTGTCTCGGATGTCCTCGGAATCCTTTATGTTGATATACATACTAATTTACATAATAATATTATATAGACTGTCTCGAGGTGCAGCACATGTTCGCAATGAATGTATATATATAAAACAGGGAGCAGTCAGAGGAATGACTCACCCTGCGTCTCCCGCTTACCGCAATGCGAACGGTACCTACTACAAACGTCATCTTATTCAGATTATAAATAGAATTACGCAATGTTTTATTTTCTGTATGATTTATGGATATCTTGCTAACAGTATAATTAAGGACCATAATGTTAAATATTTAAAAATCTAGTGTTATGGTGTTTAGCCATGATGAACTCCGAAATTACTCAACCGATCGTCATGAAAGTTGGCATCTATGTATAATTTGGTTCAGCTTGAGAGATAGGATAATATTGCGATTAATGGGTTCAATATTTTTTAATTACAAATTAAATGTTGTCAATGTTGATTATTGTTATTAATTGTAAGTTTCATCGGTCTCGAAAAGATAGCGCTTTAAAATAGTTTGTTGACAGAAAACTGCAGCACTGACTGTTTTTTAGATATCTCATAGATGGCGCCACGTTTTAATTATGAATTTCTTTTTCAACTCCAGCCGTTTATTTTATGGTGCACGTGTTTTATTCATTTCAACATGTAATAACTAAGCCGCAGCAACGTTAGTTTATGAATTAAAATGGATGCTATTGTAATGAACAAGAGTATAATCTGTCAAATTAATACTCTATAAGCAATGTGACTATTTATCTCAACAGAGCTTCGCCGTACAATAACTTCGAAATAGCAATAAATGTCCGATTAACGACATCTTGCCTTTTATAGGCCAAACTATCTAATAAGGTGGCGCTAGTGTTAATGTTCCGGTTGCGTATCGGATGTGTTTTTTCCTAGGCCCCCCTCGGCAGCAGCTCAAGTCTAGGTCCGTTCCCTCGGCGTGGAGCTCTTGAGTACGATGCTCGCGCGATACAGTGACACAAAATCTTACATCACTGCGACAACATTACACATATCACCTCCACACACGTGCACGCATACACGCTTACACATGCAGGTGGAAGGGTTTTATTTTTCCCCTTATCAAACTGAAATAGTTTAGAATATTATCCGATACGAAATATATGTAAGGGTTGTTGAGGTATGTATGCTTGGTACACATATATGTTTCAACAACTCATATATATATGAATAGTTAGCTTAGCTTAGGTTAGCTTACATAGGTCGCGAATTGCATGTATCAGGCAACAGCCAAAGCCGAGGTGTGCCGCGCACCCTTGAGCTGGTTGTCAAAGTAAAATCGGCTGAGTGCCTTAAGCGCTCGCCTTTGTAGTCCGGTGAAGCTGTTAAGACCTTGCTTGGTCAACAGCGTAGTCAGTTCGAAAAAAAAATGTGTTGTATCAGTAGCGGAAGTAGATGTTTAAATCATTTGAATATCATTTTACTTTATAAAAATATTATAAAGGCCATTTTAAATCATTAATATTAATTACAAAAATAGAAATCATTACACTATATATTTCAAATTGTTAGAGTTCAAAACCATTTCATCGGTCATCAAATTTTGCATACATTAGTATTTTTCATGCAGGAGATTCTAACGCTTTATTTATTCGAAGCAACAACAAGATTTACACTAGAACAGTCCAATACATAAATTTAGAAAGAATGACTTTACAATTGCAATCTTAATAATAAGTGTTTACTACGTAGTGTATTATATTGTAAAAGGTTAAAAACAAAAAAACTAACTTAACATGTGCGATTCTGGTATTCTTTTTATCTTAAATTACTTAAATATATCTCGTTAAATTGGCTGAGACTATTTGTGAAGATGTACTCTACTGTGTCTTGCTATTAGACAGCGCTAGGTTTTATTGTAAATTAACGTGGACAAATCCGCGGGTAATTACTAGTTGGTATTTTATATTTTGAAATGGACCTATCGCGAACCTCAATAACAAAACTGTTTTTAACATACAAGGTTTCTATCATATACATGACATTATAATACAACGCAGATACAATCGTGAACGTGAGCATTGTAATTTTAGTTTAGTTTGTACTAGACTTCACAATATAACAAACATAACGACGTCGTTTGAACACTAAAGGTTGCACGGCGGCAACACGCGTTACGCGATTTTCGCATAAAATATTGGCAAAGCCGTCCTCACGTACGATCGTTTCCTGGAAGGGAACGTTCTGCTCAGTTAAATGCCTTTTTTATTTTCTCGAAAGACGTGAGTTAAAACAACATTTAACCAATCGATTATTGTAGTATAATTTTAAAAGTGAACCTTCTTTTCCATCGCCTCAAAATTTTTCGTCCATCTATTGCATATCGCATTACAGCCGGTGCGCTGCTGCGGAATAGGGGTAAAGTGAAAGGCGCTCGGCAGAGCAGCGAAGGCTGATATGGCGGCGCTTAAGGCTCAGTTTAAAATGTTTCAATGATATAAATATATATTGTGCTCAGTTCTTAACATGCGTCTATCATTTGAATGATTGTAATTATTATTTATTCCGTACTCTAATACGCATTACAATTACCATATTAAATTTATATAAACTAGCGGGCCCGGCAGATGTTGTCCCGCCCTGATTATAAAAAAATCGTAGACAAATTATCTACTAAAACGTTCCTCGTGAATCACTTTATCCAATGGTAAAAACCGTTCAGTAGTTTTTGAGTTTATCGCGAACAGACAGACAGATAGACACGCTAGGGAACTTTGTTTTATACAATGTAATGATAAGAACTACATGTATTATAGCGTATTCAAAAAAACATGTACCTGTATCTACGTTTCTTAAAATATTCTCCATTCTGATATAATTAACATTGAGATATTTATGATGTGTATAGATTATTAGATGACCTCACCTTTATGAAATATTTTGAAATTCTGCTCTCAGATTGCAAAAATCCACATTTTTTTTTTATATTATAGGAGGCAAATGAACAGGCGGGTCACCTGATTTTAAGTGGTCACCACCGTCCATAGACACTAGCAACACCAGGGGAGTCGCAAGTGCGTTGTCAGCTTGTATCTATGGGGACAGGGAGGGGGAAGGGGAGGTGGGTATCTGGCGCTCTCACTGACCGAACGAACCGCAACAATGCTTACACTGTTAGTTGACGTGGGTGTTTCTGTGTGTCGGGTGATACTACCCCGGGCGAGCCGACACATTCATGCTGAAACCAGTAATAGTTTCAGCGTGGCTATTCATTGTTACTTATTAATACATGGCCGTGTATTAGATACTTATAAATTGAAACCATTATCATCTTTATACATCGAGATTTTCTTTACTTAAAGGATCATCAAAATTGTCTTTATTTCGTAATTCGTTTAAATAAGCTGTAAATGTGAATACAGATAATAATACGGCATCGGCAGCCCTAACGCTACCATTTGATTCGCGAAAGGGATCATTTCAGTCCTTTTAAGTAATACAGGAAGGCCCTTTTCGTTGTAGAAGTTTACGTAAAATCCTTTGGTTGAATGTCAACCCTTGTCTGTATGATAGGACGGTTCTTATTCATGCTTTTATATATTTTAAATATTCATCGATGTATTCAAATGTGTTGTCGGTTGGAATTTTTTTTTTTTTTAGTTAGATTAAGTTAAATCTTCTGTGTTTTGTTTAATTACTGATGGATTCTTTGTCACAGTCACTGACTTAATTAAACCATGCGGTTAAGTTCTAATGAAGCCCAGAAATGGAATACGGTTATCCATCGGAAAACAGTATATACGTTCATACAGGCGCGAGAGATTTTTGATATTTTAGCTTCATATTATTAACTAGCTGTGTCCGCCACGTCGTCTGCGTGAAACTTTATGGAAAGAACAGTGAGTAGTCATCTGAATGTATTAAGTCTAATTACTATCTACTTTTCTCTCGTACTTAAGTCGCGTCGTCATTAAAATTACAACAACTTTTGATAGAAAGAACCGATTTTAATGAAACCACGAATAAATGTTACTCGAGGATATGCTTTATGATTTTCTTGACGTTTTATCGTGAACGCAGTACTTTAGCAGTGATGCATGTCCAAACAACCCGACAGACAGACAGACATTTCCAAAAAATAATGAAATGTATTTTATTACTTATTCCTAGATGTCTGTAACAATTTTTTTCACAGAAATCTAAAAAGTACAGACACGTTAGATTACATTCTTATTATATGTATAAACTAGAGGTTACCCGCGGCTCCGCACGCGCTTTTTAAAAAATGTATTAAAGAAATGTAAACTTGTGAGTGGGTGTATACATTACAGGAAATCTTTTTAAAAACATTTGTAACTACGACACGCACGCCAATTGTAACATGTAACGTGTACATTAGATATATGAATACAAATAGTATATCGAATGGGATGGGATTTATCATCAGCAACATACCTGGAACTTCAACCTACTACTTCAACCTATATACCAAACTCATTGCTCACTAACACTATATAAGAAAGTAATGCAAATTATAAGTTATACATTATCGAATAATATATCTTAAATCTTATTATATAGATATAATATGCCCGTATTATCGATATACTTAAGTTATTCTTATACGTTGCAAATAGCAAACGCGGTAAATAAAACAATATAGCCGCCAAATTGACCAAAAAGATGATATAATTCATATTACATACAGATATATGACTTTCAATTATGTATATTTATTCTTGGAGTCCAGTAAGGCACACGTCTCACGCGGTTGTAACATATTTTTGATCAATTTCACACGGACGAATGCACAGGTAGCAGTTAATCACTACATAATGTACCAATTCAAATAAAAAAAGAACCAT
>MU159019.1:367551-390011 GCA_015888305.1 Antheraea pernyi
TATTATATACGTTGCCATGGTAACGTGGTAAATTTCTATCGCAAACATTTTCGAAGTTTATTTTGTTTTCCTATGCAAAAAGTTTATATTACTTTTATTTCTAATTTTTTATTTGTTCTCTATTATGTATTATAAAAATAAAGTTTGTGTATGTACAATTAAAATAACAACATAATACATAATAGAGAACAAATAAAAAATTAGAAATAAAAGTAATATAAACTTTTTGCATAGGAAAACAAAATAAACTTCGAAAATGTTTGCGATAGAAATTTACCACGTTACCATGGCAACGTATATAATACTAACGCTAACGAAATCTTTATTTGAACAATTTTGTTTTATGATTATGAAGACTAAGAAGATAATAATGATGGATAAAATAATGTACGACATATTATATAGAAGATTTGGCGCTTATGCCTTTATTGTAACTTGGACATGGAAGAAAATTGATTAAAGGGTATATAAGAAATACCTATATTGACAACTTCAGAATTGGCAGTATAGATTCATTCCTTCGCCTGTCCTATTGAACGAATATTATTACTACTACTAACGAAATCTCTCAAAAGGAAAATGTGCCCGATTTTGAAACGTTCTTAATTGGTGCTCTGCTTCTGTTCTATCTCAGCCTGATGATATATAGCCTATAGCCTTCCTCGATAAATGAGTTGTTTAAAACCGAAGGATTTTCTCAAACCGGAGTGGTAGTTCCTGAGATCATTGCGTTCAACCAAACAAACAAACTCTTCAGCTTTATATATTACTATACTTTATATATATAACTTTAATCTATAGTTGTAAATTTTTGCATAAAAAGTTATGGGATTTGAAGACTTGAACTCACGTAGCCATAATACTCTGGCTACATTTATTTATTTGTTAATCGACAAACAGCATAATTGCTGATATGGCTATATCACACACAGTGTCGAAGTTTTTGGATTTTTATCACAATGTTCACTTGTTAAAGTTAGTGTTTCGTTTGTAACCCAGTTGTCGATTGGGTTTTGAAAACAATGTACTGAATCCGCAGATACTGTTTCATCAGTTAATCGATTCTAGATTAGTAACACTCTATTGCTGGTATCTTCTCTTATTTTGGTCTTATTTCGGCGTGTAAGACTTCAAGCTGGTACAAACATATGTTATTTAAAAACTCGCTTTATTTTTCCTTGTTCATTTAGAGTTGTGATTCCCAAAGTGGTCTATAGCGACCCCCGGGGATCTCTTGAGACTAACAAAAGGGGGTCTTGAAATGCAAATAAGGGTCAACAATAATGTTATTTAAGCAGATTGTGGATTTAATTTTGATTTTCTACCAATTAAACAATACATATACGCAAACTGTCTACTTAAATAATGAGTATAATTGATAAGACTACCTTATCAAAAGATATTTAAAGTTGTGGAATAAAAAAAAAAAAAGTCAATATTGGGTAAGCAGGGGGGTCTACACATACATAACAGTAAAGCATGGTAAGTGGTAACAATATAAAAAGGTTGCGGCCTCTCCGGCGTCATAGTCGAGCCGCCGCGCAAAACGTCTGTGCCCTCGCAGTGTCACAACTGCCAGGTGTACGGACACTCCGCACGAAACTGTCGCCTGAAACCCAGGTGCGTTAAGTGCCTCGGCGACCACTCCACTAGGGAGTGTTCTCGCACGAAAGACGCCTCCGACCCTCCGAGCTGTGTTCTGTGCCGCGGCGTGGGCCATACCGCGAATTATCGCGGATGTCCCCGCGCCCCGCGCACAAAGCGCCCTCGATACCCCAGGCAGGCGTCGCCGTCTAAGACGGCCGCTGCCCCCGCCCGTCCTCGACCTCCGCCTCTCATGTCTCGAATGGCCTTCCCGAACCTGCCGGGCACGTCTCGTGCACCGGCAGCGTCCGTACCCGCGACTAGCGCGCCCCCCCGCCCCTACCGGGCCCCTCAGGCCCCGTGGGCTCCTAAACCCGCGTCCCAGCACACTCCCAAACCTCCGGCGGCTAATCCTTCACAGGATCACCCCGCATACTCCTTTTCCCTATCGAGTATTGACTATACAGCTCAACTACTCATCTTCCACGAGATCTCGGAGATCTCCGCGTACGAAGAGTGCTCTCGTAACCCGCTACTAGGTGCCGTCACGGCAATCCATAGATTTCCAGCCATCGCGGCTACACTACAAAGGCTCGCGCGCGCAGCTGTTAAAAAATAAATAACTCAAATAAGATAGAGTAAATCGCGTATTTACGTCTATCTTTCCCTAAAAATAACCGTCAAACAATAATAATAATTTTTGTTATGTCTATTTTTAGACTTCGGTGCCGTCACCGTTAGTAAATTTAAATTCAATCTTATAAAATGCGTGTTGCGCCCACGCTTTTGTAATCGATCCCTATTAGCTCCCGCACACTTCGCGGTTCTCAATAATATCTCGAGCCTAGGTCGTCCCCGCGCGGAGCCCTCTTGATATTATTTTCGCGATACAGTGACTCACCTACATCACTTGAACACACATATGAGATTATCTCTCTCACACACGTGCACATATATACACATTGTGGGATGGTTTACTTTTTTTCCCTCAATCGAACTGAATCGAATAGTTTAGTTCGTTTCATTTCCGATATACACGTATTCATTGGTGAATCATGCAATTTTCATTGCATAATTCACAAATGCATATATGTATGAATAGCTTAGTATAGTTTAGCTAGGACAGACGCGTCTTTTTCGGTAACAGCCCAAGCCGAGGTGTGCGTGCACCCTTGTGCATGTTACCCAAAACCAAAATCGGCTGAGTGCCCTAAGCGCTCGGCCTTAGTAGTCCGGTGAAGCTGTAAAGACCTTGCCAGGTCAATAGCATAGTAAGTTCGGAAAAAAAAAAAAAGGTTTGTTGACTTCAGATTTAAAAAAAAACAGAAACCTTTGTTATATAATTTAGAGAGCTTTATTTATATAAAAAATGTTTTTGTACGGTTTTAAGCTTAAAATTAGTTAGTACATTATGTAAACAGTAAACGAGTCCAACATCTACAATGTACGGTTCTGATACAATGGAATAAAGTTCCCCATTGTTTCTTCACGATCGACTTTACGACTGTGCCCGGGCGGGTTCAGCTAACTGCGAATTTTATGCTAATTTCCTAACTTTGAATAGTTTCATGTGTTACATTGTTTAGGCACTTTAGGCTTTGTTAGCGTTGTAACCATAGAATCCTTTACAAATGCTCTTATTAAATTAATGTTCTCTTGTTGATCGTGTATTGTTTTTGTGTTATACGCCTCAAATATTTCGATGCAAAGGCTATTTTGTGTTCTTAAAGAGCTACCATATTTTGTACTAGCTAGATATAGTCATTTTATTTAAAACTAGCTATGCCCGCGAGCCCCCCCCCCCCCTTAACTACTTAATAAAATCATCTGAATATATTAAGCCCTTAATTTTACTTATCTACTTTTTTCTGGTACTTAAGTCGCATCGTCATTAAAATTACAACAATTTTTATAGCACGAAATACTTTAATTAAACCATGACTAACTCGAGGGTATGCTTTGTGATTTTCTTGATGAGGTTTTATTGTGAACGCAATATTTTAGTAGTAATGCGTGTTCAAACAAATAGATAGACAGACAGACATTTCTAAAAATGATTGAAATGTATTTTATTACTTATTTCTAGCTAGACACCTGGAACAATATTTTTCAGAAAAATCCATAGACACGTTAGATTTACATTCTTATTATATCTATAGATTGATGTATCGAAATTTAATGCAATAATCATTGTAATTAAATAAATTAATAGTAAAAATAATAAAATAAATTCGTTTTTTTTTAAGAATTCCAAAGCATTTTTACTCATAATACAATTTTTATAAGATGTCACGTGAGATTAAAGGGTGGAGGATGTCGAGACAAGCTCACTAGGGGGAAGGGAGTTCAAAAAATCCACAAAACGGTTCACGTAATTAATGGACACTCCTAATTAAAATATTAATTTGTAAGTTAGTAGTTCTAAGAAAAAATTAAAGATATTAAGATAATTATCCCATAACTCATAAATGTTACAAATATTTGGGTATATTTTTATACAAAGCAGTAAATTTAACGTTTCAAAGCATGATGCCCTTCGCATCTGTTAACACTCTTCATTTTTATGGAGTCGGGTGTTGACGTGAACGGTCACTATGAACACGTAATGAACACTGGTTATTTCAAACAAACGGACCGATCCATAATAACATTATAGTGTTTGTTTAAATTCCGCTGTAGGGTTATATCTGCAAGCGTTGCTCGCGCCGGAGATATGTTTAACTGTTAGGTTAGTTGATTAAATGTAAATTGCACGATGCCATCCCGGTTCAGACCGTGTTACTGTATTTTCATTGAAATAGTATTTGCTTTTGTGGGATCGTGTGTAGAAGTGTCTTTTGACATGTTTTAATTGAACTCTATTAGACTCGGTGATGTATTATAAAATGATAATTAGAAAACTGAATGCATATTCTATTTTTCTATTTCATTTACATCTTAGCAAAGCCTTTTAGAAAATCCATGTGTTACGACTTATCCTACAGTTAACAACTGGTTATACTCACAGGTTATAACTTTAAATAACCAAAGAGATTTTGGCGAGATCTTGGAATGTCATGTCGTGTATTTTATTATTATTTTTGTGCTATTTGGCTCTATATGTTGTAATATTGTTGGTGTTTTACGTAATATAGTTTGGTTATTGAGAACAAGTGAAATGGCTGGTAATAATACCACGGAGCATGGATTCTGACTTGCCACAAAAGCTCCCTGGAAAGTTCTAACAAGCCGGCCACCATCTTGTTAGTTTATTAAAATGATCGCTAGAAACTTGTGATATGATTACCTATTCGACAATAGCAGTAATAATTTACTAGAATATTGGTTGCAAAAAAAAAGAATATGTAGTAATACTGCGGTTCTGAGGCCATTCATAATATAGGGTTATTTCAAGAAACTTAGTGGAAAGGCCTCGTTTAACAAGTGTATGTTGCTAACCACACTCTTCTAATCGGAACAACAGCGCTATCATTGTTTTTTTGCGGCAGAAATAGGTTTATATAACAGAATCTAATCTTACACAAATTATTTCACGTAGAAACGAATTAAAAAACTACTCTTACTTGGATACTACTAATGAGAAACTGCATAGGAATCTATGTAAGTAATTTTACAAAGGTTTCTTTCTGTAATTTTTTTGAAAAATTTAAAGCAAAAGTTTAATGAGGCTGAAATGCCTTCCCTTGCCTACTTGTCTCTCGTACTCAACTCGCGCCGTCATTCTGATTACAATAACTTTTGATAGAGTGAATAGATTTTAATGAAATAAAGAGTAAATGTTAGATATACATTCTTATTATATATACAGTATGAGTATATGTAGCTAACGTGTTTATTTAGCGAAAGTTCTTTATGAAGGTATGTAATTTTTCCATTTCCAAGGAAATACCATATTTCCATTGAAATGGTCTCTACAAAATTCACGGCGCGATGGGTTCGATTTTAAACGGCAAATAACCTAGAACCGGTTGGCAGCTTTTGCAGTAAAAAACTTTTTTACAAATTGCCAATTTACGGTACACAGTCGACCCGACGCTGTGCGCGCTACCATTGATTCCCATCCCCTATATCGGTTGTGACATCTTTTTTTATTCTTTCAATACGGACTTTTATCGTTTTGTACTGTATCTAGTATTCGATTTTTGCCATTTTAGCTAATAAGTACTTCCATTTTTGAACTCTGCAAACGCACTAGACCGATTTATTAAATAAAAATATTTAATTTGCGGAATATATTTTAATTATGTTTTGTGTGTGTGTGAATAAGTTGTGTTTTTAATAAAGTCCCTTGGATATTCTCAATAAATGTTTGTTCATCGTATTTCGTTAGATATTTTAGTAGTCCGGTGAAGCTGTTAAGACCTTGCTTGGTCAATAGCGTAGTCAGTTCGAAAAAAAAAAAAAAAAAAGTTAGAGTTTTTTTATATAAGAATATTACAAACGTGAGTATATTTTGTATTATCACTACATATTGTAAAAAAGTCCCCTGCCACGTCTGTCTGTCTGTTCGCAATAAACTTAAATACTACTGAACGGATTTTCATCCGGTTTTCACCAGTAGATAAAGTGATTTACGAGGAAGGCTTAGGTATATAATTTGTCAAAGTTTATTTAATATCAGGGCGGAGTAACGTCCGCCGGGCCAGCTAATTATATGATAATAAATACGTAGACATAGCTGACAGTTGTGATTATTATACAAAAAATAATTATATGCGGACATTGTAACCATGATTTCACGACTCAATGATGGGAATTATTATCACTGTGCTATGAAGCCTGAGAAAAATTGAAAAAATCTGGTCTACTAAATGACTTATTACTTTAATAACCAGTAGTTAGCGTGAATTAAAGTACATGTTTTCCATATTCAAACTAACCAAGAAAAATTCCAACGTGAGAAAAAAAACATAAATGTAATTGTATTGTGCTATATCGATACAGAGCAGTGTGTTAGCAAGCTAGGTGAAAATGTGCAATCAGTCCAAACGCCATGTGTTGCGTCCTTTTTTTATCGCTCCTTTTACAGCCTGACGAGTCGCAAAGTGCCAGGTGCATGCATTAATTATAAGTCTGCATCTGTACTAGTGATGTCCGCATGCACTCGTGAATTTTAGTTGTATTCGATGTCTTGTACCAAATTAATTTTATTCACAACTAGCTGTACCCGCAGCTCCGCACGTGTTTTTTTTTAAATCGTATTAAAGAATTATAGAATTGTGAGACTATGTAAAATTACAGAAACGCTCTTTAAACACAATTACAAGTACGACGCGTACGCCACTAAAAGTAGCATGTTACGTGTACAGTAGATATATAAATACAAAAAGCGTGCCAAATGAGGTTTGTCATCAGCAACACATTTGGAACCTTAACCCACCATATAACTACCTCAGTGCTCACTTACACTGTATAAGGAACTAACGAAACAATAACTTGAAGCCACGGTTAACAGCTGGTATAACCTAAAATTGCTTCAATTACTTTTTATAAGGTCAGATATCTGTCAGTGAAAGTTTCGTGAAGATCGGTTGAACTGTTTTGAAGATAGTACTGCGGGCGAAGCCACGGTTAACAGCTAGTCTAAACTAAAATAGACTAAATTACTTGAAATGATGTTCGCTATCTGCTGGTGAAAGTTTGGTGAAAATCGGTTCAATCGTTTTAGAGATAGCATTGCAGACGAAGTCGCGGTTAATACCTAGTCTAATTTAAAGTAGCCTAAGAAACCCGCTGTAATATCAGCTATGTGTCAGTGAAATTCCTGTCAAAATCGGTCTAGCCGTTTCGGAGATTACCCGGAACAAACAGACAGACAGACCGACAAAAATTTAAAAAATTGCATTTTTGTTATCAGTAGCGGTAGGATCAGTAGTATCAGTAGGATACTTTCGTACCCAAGTAGTAAACAATTTTTATTTTGATATTACATACAGACACTTCATTTTTATTATATGTAGTATAGAAGAAGATATTTAAACTAATAAGATTTACACTAAGACAGTCCAATAAATACATTTAGAAAGAAATACTACTATAACTTTATTAAAAGGTTAAAAACTAAAACTATCTTAGTACCACTAACGAAACTATTTTGGTTTTTTAATCTTAACTTAATTATATCTCTTTATATTTATTAAGATTGTTTGTGAAGATGCCTACACCTGAGGTTTTGGATTTAGCATTATAATGCAATAAATTCTATTCAATAGAGAATATATAAGCATATATTTGTTCGTAACAAAAATATTAAAACGTTAAGCTCTAGGCAGCTTCACGGGAACGGTTATATTAACTGTACTTAGTATTCAGGTGCTTCCAAGATTCCATTCATTGTTGGATGTGTTTGTTTTAGACGGCCTAATTCAATTGACTTTTACTGTTTTTGTCTTACAAAGTTAAAACAGAAGAATGTGTAGAGAGTATTTAATATATATCGATTCTTAGTATTTTTTATCCACCATATAGCTGTAGTTTACTTAGTGGGTTCTCCTTTTTATATTACGAGGTAGGAGAGTAACAGTTACTATAAAGGCTTAGGTCTTATCTAGTAAGGAATTAATGAAATAATGCAGGACTGCATGGTGTTAGGGTTTTCTCTAAGTCCGCCGTCGCCAAGTACATGTCGGTGTGTTCCGGCAGCTGCACCTGAGAGCCAGTGTTCATCATCACCGACGACCGACGATTCAGACCAAATCGTCATTTAACATCAGGTGAGATTGTGGTAGAACGCTGAAATTTAAAAACCATAAAAAATATTAGGCAGCGGCTACCGATTCTTTGTTGATATTTAATAGTCGGCGTTATCTTTGGATTGTATTGTGCTTATTGTGAGTTTGATGTGATGACTAAAAAACTAGAAAGTGCTAGAACTACTAACGTATCATGAACAAATGTCAACGTTAAAAACTCCAAGCCCAACCGTCTATAAGTCAAAGAGTCGATACTACAGATAAAAAATGATTTGTTTGTTTTTGGTTACTATGCTCACGAGAGCATGTGGTTATCACAGTCGTACCTGAGAAACAGACACGGTACCTTTTTTGTAGTCGATTTAAGTGCGTCTTTGGTAATAATAATTTTAAGTATGATATTTGTATCGATATAAAAAGATTGCTGCACATCTCTAATCGTAACGCTCATCCTATACATACATCCTATACATACATCCTATACTGACGACTTTTTTTAAATTTTCTGCAAGTGCCAGGTGGAACGCAATAAGTATCAAATAACATTAGTTTCAATCTATGCTTATATTAACTTTTCTGTATAGTTATACGTTTAACGAATATTTAATTGTTATAATGTCCAAATCTCGTTTAACTGAAGGTCATATTCTGGGAGTATGAATACAAACAACGTCTTGAGGTTTTGAGAGTTTATTTCTGACTAATTCATAATCGAGCCCGGACGGAGCCGCGTTCTCTATACCTTATACACACATATATACTTTGTTTGCATATGCATTAATTTATTGTGTCCCTTTATAGGTTATAGAAAATATTATATAGTGATAGTGTTTAAATATTATACATTATTGAAGTTAAACTTCTAATGCGACTTCCAACAAGGTTGCGTTAAACGTTTAACGCTACCATGGAGGGGGTATGAAGCACTGTTGCGTTAAACGTTCAACGCTCCTGGGTAGGGGGAATAGAAAGAGACAGAGCGAGAAAAATAATCAAACATTTCGTATCTTACTTTAGTTATCATAGTCCCATTGTAAATGTTATAGATTTGGATAATTCTCCACTCGAAAATGATAATTAAAAGATGCGATCAATTGTAAATTTTAAGCAATGTTAATAAAGTTTGTCTTAAAGAACCAATATGATTTCAATAAAAATCAATTTCTACTCCTTCCTATTTTCATTTCCACATTACGGAGTTTCACTTCTTCCGCGCGGAGGGACTCCACGCACTATTTTTTTCTATGAAAGTAACATTTAACCAGAAAAAAATGATGTTATTTAGTACGAGCTTAAGTGATTAGTGTATGCAATTAATATTGTAAACATTACAAGCAATTGTTAATATTATTTTATGCAAACATGAAATGAAAATCGTATGTGATATAGAATAAGCGAGATTTGGAGAAATCAATAAGATTTGGATAATATATTTAGCGAGAGAGATGTAGGCGTGCGTGGGGGAAGTGTCGATTGGTCTGTTTGTTTGAGTCCAAATTAACATTATCATATTTATAGAATGTTCACACAAACGCCTATGTATTGTGTGTTAGACTCGTTTTGTTATACATAAGATTTAAGATTATTAGTAAAATGCGATAGGTGTTGATTCAGTTCCGAATCTTCTGTTGAAAGTTGAGCAATTTGGATCAATTCGACCAAAGGATCATAATTATATTGTAGATAGATAAGATTTTTATTAATGTTCCAAAAGAATAGTTATGATCAAATTTCTTAATGGAGTGTCAATCTCTAATTTTTTTTTTCTTGTGACAATATTAAATTTAGAAAATATTTACCGTTCTCTAATGAACGACTAAAAGTAGTCGGACATTTTTGTAACTATAAAAATCAATTATAATTAATACATATTTTAAAATGTTCTACAACATTATAAAAACAATTGTAAGTGTCTTCAATAATATGAAGTTTGTTTCATATAAAAATACTTTGTTGTTTCTTCTAAATGGAATAAAACAATTAAACCTTATAAACCGAATTATTATGTAGTATTCATCTATCATATAGTGACCTGGGCAAACATAATCGATTGATGGTCCTCATTGTAATTTGCATAGTTTGACAGTACGTCCATAAGTCGCTGATTCAACTAAGGAACCAAACTATCTAGCTCGCTGATAAATTAATTAATTGATAGCCACATAGAGTAATTAATTGTTTAAAAGTTTATAAAAGTATAAGCTGCCTGGATTACATGCGGTTAAATATAAAAGACGGTTAGCATATGTAGGCTTGTTCGTCATTTTATAAACTGGCGGGCCCGGCGGACGTTGTCCCGCCGTGATAATAAAAAAAAATCTTGACAAAATTGTATACCTAAACCTTCCACATGAATCACTTTATCTACTAGTGAAAACCGCATGAAAATTCGTTCAGTAGTTTTTGAGGTTATCGCGAACATTTTTTTTTTTTTTATTCTGGAAAAGGGGCTATGCAGGTCTTTAATCCTGTATCACTGCGACCAGTGTTGATCTATTGTGATCGCCCCATATTACTAAAGCTCTCCGCCTAGTCCTATAGTATTTAAAAACTGCAGGACTTTTTTGGCTGAGAGCATCTGTACCTCATCCGGAAGCAATACATGCTTTCCCAGAATCCGGTTTCGTGTAGGCTTCAGTGGATCACATTCACACAAGAGGTGTTTGGGGGTCTCATCCGCACCATCACAAAATGTGCACTCTCTTGTGCTCTGGACACCGATGTTGTACAGGTGCTTTTTAAGGCAGCAGTGTCCAGTGAGTGCTCTCACTAAAACCCGTAATTGATTCCTACCGAGTGCCAGGGCCTTGCCAGCATATCGCTGGATCGTATCATATGACATACAAACATATGATTTTGAACCGAGAATAACTTATACTTTGGTTGTTAAATAACGCGTATGGATTTTGAGTAAACAGATGCAAAGCACGTTTGAGCGTATGGCTTAAAATAAACGATATCCCGAGTCAAGAGTGGGATTAATATATCTGCATCATGGAACTTACTTCTTTTATTAGTACGGGTATTATAATAAACGATATGAGAGGACAAAAAATGCAAATGTAATTATTTGTTTTTTAATTTGTCCAATATCCTAAGATTCTATATTAGATATATTATAACGTTTTTCAATACATCTTGTAATATATAAATAGTTGTTTGAATAAAAACAGTTAAATTACATAACCCTTTGTGTCGTAAAGCTTAAATAAAACAATATGTGATGAATTTAATCATGTTTAGTTTATGAAATTGGTAAAGTTAGGTAGATATGTTATTTTTTACGCTTAAGAATTTAGCTATAAAAGTTGTTGCCAATCGTTCGATTACGTAAAAATCGAGGCTCAGTTATAATAACAGATAATATACGGCAACTTTCACCTTGTATACAGGTAAAACTGCATTTTAGGATGTGGGCATCTATACGGCGGTGGTATACACGAGGTAGTGTTGAAAAGATCTCTCACTGACTGCGCCTTTTTCTGTCCGTTAGGATCTGCACCATCTTCCTGGCTATTGGAAACTGTAAAAGAAGTTTTATAATCCATCACACATTATAAATAAATAATTTATCTTTTTTAATAGTAATTTGTTATTTGTCATTGCTATAACAGAATACACGTTTAGGAGCTTTGGTTGAAACGTTTAAAGAACCACTTAACAATAATAGTTTAAAGTGATTGAATATGTTTTTAAAATAATAATAAAGTTGAATAATATTAAGATATAGGAATGAAAAGGATTTCTATTGCAGGTAATGACTTAAATATTAGAACGACTTGACACTGGCGAAAATGCCTACATAGGCAGAAGCTATACCGAAAAAAAGCAAGCGGGTTAAAGTGTACAAAAGTATGTAAATGTAAAAAATACTGGTACTTCTCAGACAAATTTCTTTGATATCCTTGTGGTAGTTTAACCATGAAATCATCTATATTACTATTATAAAAATAACTTTGATTTTTTGTTGATAATAAATAAACTGAAAATATACTTAACCGATTTTAAAAATTCTTTCACCTATAAAAAACTACATTACCAGTATCGAAGTATTTTTTTTCTAAATCTACATTAAGACGATAGAAGCCGCGAGCAAAAATAGTAATAAATAAACTTACATTAAATAAATTTTATTATACACTAGCTTGTTAAATAGTCTAGAGTCGGATCGTAGCCATCCGGCTTGTTTACTTGATATACGCCAGCTAACTCCGAAACGCGACATGCTTAAGCGAACTATTCATAAAATACGTCATGCAAAATTTTATCTATTAGACCCCCTTCCTCTTTCAGGCAGTCACGGTTCCTGTGACCCTTTCTGTCAATATTCCGTCACAAATGACAGATACTGTCGCGCATGTATATATACTTAAAACATATGTAAATATGAAATGAATGACTTAATTTGGAATATGAAATCGAGAGAAAAATTTGCAAAATCGTTTGATGTACTGCGTACGTCACGTTTCCTAAGAGTCATCGATCCCTCTTGCCACATCTTATAACAATAAGCGACACCTGGGAAGCGGAGTATATTATTCGTGTACCCACTACCGTGGTCCATATACGCGTTAAACGGCGGAGGAGTTTTTAGTCGGTAGTAGTTCGATATAACTCACGCTGACCCCTGGCAGTGTAAGGGTATCCTATGTAGGATTTTTCCTTCCTTAAAAAAAGTAAGCGACACCTCCTACCCTAATAAGTGGGAATGTGTTCGACCCCTATGGTGGATATTATAAAATTACTAACCACAATGTATATGTTGAAATTTTTATGATGTCATAAAAATTTTAATAAAATACAAAACTAACATCTAAATTTACTCTAGAAAAATTATCTACGATACTGTCAACTATAGTTAGGCACCTTCGTAGCCTTAGATTAGCATAGAACTACACTCTTCACTATCACTCTACATTTCCTTCCTGAGGATTCCCTGACTTATTTTCGGAATCCAAGCTTCAATGCTAATGTAACTAAAATGGGACCATCGTAATATCCGCTTTCTAATAAAAATATATTTTTTAAATTGGTTCATAAATGACGAATTTATGAGGAAACAAACAAAATTCCGCCTTTATGAAGTTTGTTAAAACCAATATTCTAGATAAAAGGAAATTCCGAGAATTGTATAAAAATAATTAAATAAAATTTGACAGCTACCATTCGCTACCACAGACACGCAATAGTCGTAATATCATATTACAAGCAAAATAACTTAAACCATATTCAAGGTCGTTAAAGTTACGATATTTTATATGAAGTATGTATATTATGTATAATATTTAGAACACTTACCGCTCTGTTAATTTATTTAATGAGTGTCCAAACATATATATATTGTTCCCACGAGTAGCTAGGGAAGAAAGGTCACACACCGACAGAGCCCCGCATATCGGTGGAAGGGCATAATTACTCTCCGAGGTGCCCTGGTATCGGAGAGGTACCGTTAGCGACTAAACTCACCTTTAGCCACGCATCCCTCGGCACGGTTCCCATAACACCTTGGATTGGTATGGTCCTCTTCGCCAGTGGCCAGCAGCTTTCACTTAGGAAAGCTGCTGACCACTGCCCAGGATGCACCACGTGGAGGTGGGACCATCTTCGCATCCCGCGAATATCGCGAACATACAAACAGACAGACGTGGCAGAGGACTTTGTTTTATAATATGTAGTGATTTTAAGAAATATCTATGCTGGGTCATCTTTTTATGTTATTTGTTGGCTCGTGGCTCAAACTTTTTAATATTCATTTGAAGCATTGCGAAGATAGGACAGTTTACATAAGCCATTAGGGTTTAAAAACCTCGTTAATATTATCGTGGTCCGTGGCAGTCTAATCTCCGGATGATACGTCTAGATAAATTCGCAAAATACGTGAGATAAAGTATATCTATATTTGGTAAGTGAAAGCTGGTGAATTTATCTGAGATACGTAATGAAATGAAACACATAAATATACTTATTTATCTGTCCTTTCAACCCACGTCCACCTACTGTCAAACGAGGTGTTCTTTCCGTTATGTCAATAGTTTTGGGTTTTCTATATTCACAGTATTTGAAGTCTATTTTTAGTAATATTTGGTGTTTAATACGAGAGATATATATAGATATATTTCCCACATATTCAAATTTCACGGTCTATTCTCAGAGTTTATTTGAAGTCCGCGTGGAACCTAATATAAAAGAAAAAACACTGACTAATAAAATCATCTGAATGTATTAAGTGCATTTACTTATCTACTTTTCTCTCGTACTTAAGTGGCGTGTAAGAAATGATTTGAAATTCGTTACAAAATTTTTGATAGTTGGTCCGTATTTAGAGAATAAAGGATGAAGAGAGAGCACAGGCCGGTGCGATGTAATCAGCTCGCGTGTAGATTCAACGATCACCGGGCATTGTGTTCAACCTGTTTCCAAAGCGATAAAGAGCTCGGGGGAATTGTTGACTCCTTATCGGGAACTCTGAAGGCTTTATATTGCGCCTGTTCGGTTGAACGCGTTTAGATATGAGCTTTGTGATCGTCTATGTAAATTGTTACATTAATTGTATAGGAAAATTCATTCAAAGTAGATGATGTGATTCAGTTATAAGAACAATTTAATATGTCATATGCAGAAGGAGATTTTTTCTTGAAGTGTTGATCGTTCAAATTTCTTATACTATCCTATAACTATAACGACCTAGAAAAAAACAATTTATTCGTAAGGAACTTCGTAATAGTTCTTTTAAGGTAGACAATGTTTGCTTTGTGCAATCTGTTTGTACTATTGAACAAGTTATATAGGGAAAATTATCAGTTACGGATTAATCATCTTACGATATTTAATTTTTTTTAAAAGGAATTAAATGTTTCTTACAATGAAAATACCAAAGAATTCAACTAGAATCCAATAGAACAGTTTTTGAAAGCAAACCATCCCTATGTAGGTAGACGAAACCTTGGTCATTCTTCATGTACCAAAAATAAGATTATGGCTTCACCAATATTGCTTATTATCTGCATCATTTTATGAAATTCTATTTTCGTGTTCAAACATATTATAGTATCGTTAAAAATAACACTATAACCGAGATGCAAGTCGTGTATCGTATAGCGTCCCATCAAGCCGATTGAGATGCTGACGTCAGTTGACACAAAAGATAAAGTAGAATGTGCGTTCAAGAAACGCTAAGACCTAGATAGACAATATATTGCGAAATTCTCGGTTAGCTTCTCGGATAATTTGCAAACTGTGGATTTCTAGGAAGTTTATCTATAATATTTATGCAAGGTATCTTACATTCCAGGTCGAAATAAGAAGCATTATGTACAAAATCGTTTAGTACTGCTCTATTATATCTAGCTCTATTCTCTATATTATATATCTAGTTTATTTAAGTTACAATACAAAGTTCTCAGCTATCCGTTGGTAATGGCAATAATACGTCAATAAGTGAAGCATATTCGGCTTCTTGCATTTCTTGTTCTTTGAAATCAACAAACAACTATAGTATTTAGACTAGTAACAGATCTTTCTAAGATATAGTTCATTATAGTCATTGCCTTTCTTTTATATCTTTATATTGTTACTACTTATGTATAGTTTATATCTTAATTTTTTTACGTTAGTGTTTATGGGTTAGTGGAATAACAATAAATATATAACATATAAGTGATTGTAAATTATTTACTTATTAATTTCATAAATCAATCTGTTTGAATAATAAATAAAACACGTTAATATAACTTACGAATCTATGAGCCTAGATTATATATGTTTGCACTAGAATCAGAAACTTAAAGTTGTGGCTTGTGGCTAGAAACTTGATTAAAGATTGTACGGTTGTTTCATAAAATAGTAGGTAGAGTCAGAATTCTTAGAAAGTGTTAAATTTCAGACTTCTGTTTGACCTGTAAAACTAGGGCACCACAGAACGTTCGAGATAAGATAACATAGTAACAAACAAGCTGGTCTTTCAGCACATACATTGTAACACTGATTTTTAGAATACTTATTGTTGATTTACTACATGCTATGGTATATATCTTTATATATTTCTATGTACAAGAGATAAATTAAATATTTCTATTTTATTCAAAGGTCCCTTAAGATTATAATGTAGTCTATATGCTGTATTATATCCTATATTATATGCTATATCCTTTGAAAATTCATTATCTAGTCAAAGAAGTCCAGAATCGATAATAATAGTATATACATTCATGTGGACAAAATTCCATTTCACAATAACAGCAACATAAAATTCATAAAGCTATTTTGTTGTCGTCGCGGAAATCTAGAGAACTTGTGAAGTTTTATTTGATTGTGTTAAATATACCTAAAAAAACTAATTTTAACTTGCAACACGAAGGTATCGTCGTAAGAAAACGTTTGATTTCTCTATTTCCGTCCGACCGTCAAGTTATTGCCTCGGATTTTCATTCCAAACCTCTCCCAAAATGACCTCGTCTCGAATAAACTGTCCATTTTTTGTCTGGCGTTTTCACAAAACTTTTGACTAAATTTTGCAGACCTTTATCAAAGATTTTGCAAACCAGGCTCAGCTTGTGAGATGAATGGTGATTTTATATTTTTTTATCTTTATCCTAAATTGCTGTAATTTTCGAGTTATATTTAAATATTCTATTATTCATCTTTTTTTATATTTAACCTTTCTCTTTAAAGTTTCATTTCTTGAATTTGGTTAAGTTGATTTAACTGCTCACAGATCTGACTCGCTTGAACGCCGTCATAATTTTTGCTAAATAATTTTTCATTTTTTTATATACCGCACTGAAGTGTTTTTATTTTCTATTAGCTTTTATTCGAGAATCCGTTCGCGTTATTATAGATTTGTCTCATCCTTCGTAAATAGTACATATTTTCTGAAGTACCTAAAGACGATGATCGATTGAGTAGTTAAGGCGTGAAAGCTTAACTAAATTACAATCGCATTTATAATAATAGTAAGAATTTTTATAAATGACGTGTATTTTACGAGGAAGTTGTCCATTGGTGCCACTAGCTATAGATCGTTCATGGAAATATTATAAACTTTAATCACCTATCGCTTATCCACAACTATACCTATTTTACAATGGAAGTCACGAAACTTGAGAAGTTTACATCTATTTAATTTGTTTGTAAAATCCAACAGCATACAGTTTTTTGATATAATAACTTGTAGTATGTAACAATTAAAGCCAAAAGAGGATTTCTCAATTGCATTACGTGATACTTATATAATAACAGTTATAAGTAGAAAAATAACAAATATATATCTTTTACTGGCGTTTAGTATAGATTGTACAAAAGAACGCTAAATGTACTATGATTTTTTAAATAATAGATGCTTAATTAAATAGAAAACAAATGAGACTTGGTTTCGTGTCTCTCTCTCTCTCGTGCTCTATCTTGGTTGAATCGGGCTTTGCACAAAAATGTATATAATTTTCTATTGTGCGAATCATTATAGTTAGAAGAAAGTATTCTTTACAGTAAAATTACTTAATATAACAGTGAAACATTTGATCTCCTTCTTTTATCTGTATTTCTTGATTATCGTCTTAGATGTTCTCGTCGACCCTTTACAGTGTGATCCCGATTCAAATAAAAATTCCACCTCTTTTTGTCTGCCCTTTTCTTAGAACCTGTTGAATGAAATTTTCTGACCTTTTTCAAAGGAATGCTACACCTACATCGAGATGAATTTCTTTGATATGATGTGATCCCGACTTTATCACTTTATATTGCGTTTATTAAATTTCTATACAGTATATTTATTATACCTATCGAAACAAATAATTGGTTAGTTATGTTTTACAAATATCATATAACGATATTGCGTTTTTCTTAAAATATTTAAGGTAACTTGTACTAGAATGAATATATCAGAGGAAGTTTGAAAATAGCACCAGTGACAGAGAAGTTAAGGAGTATGGATAGATAGGATAGGTTAGCATGACATGGGCATGTCATGAGGAGAGATGAAGACGATGTAACTAGAAAAGCTTTGAGTATGACGGTCGATGGATATAAGAGTAGAGAAAGACCGAAAAAGGTATGGATCAATTGTGTGAGAAATGATATGTGTGTAAAAGGTGTGATGGCTGAGATGACATCTGATAGGCGAGCGTTGAAAAGGAAAACATGTTGTGCCGACCCTACTTAGGTGGGATAAGGGTAAGAAGATGATGATTTTAAGATAACTTGTACCGATTGAAAATTTGGATGACTTTTTAAAAACGTCTGTGATTAAACTAATGTTTAATTTGGAAAGATTTTAATTTTTGCAAATTGTTAATTTGCTCACCGGAAAATACTAGTTATTGATCCATAGTCAATCGTATAATTTCAAAAAACATTTTTTCAAAAGTGACCACCACCTTCCATAGTCACTTGCAACATCAGCAGAGTCGCAAGAGCGTTGCCAGCCTGTGTTTGGGGGGAGTGGGACGGAAGGGAAGTGGGCATACGGCGCTCTCACTGACCGAACGAAACGCAACACTGTTACTTCACGTCGGTTTTCTATGAGGGTGGTACTACTCCTGGCGAGCCATTCATGCTGAAACCATAATAGCATCAGCGTGGCTCTAACACCTACAAAAAAATTAAATTAAACGTCTATTGGGAGTTTTTGGCGGGATCTTGAAGTATCATGAAGTGGATTTTATATTTTATGCCTATTCTTGTGTTATTTGGCTTTATATTTTGCACAAGGTGAAGTGGATGAGAAATAGTACCATGGAGCATGGATTTTGGCTTGCCACATAAACTTCCTGGAATGTTCGGACAAGAGGGCCACCATCTCACTATCTTGGTAGAACATGGAAATTATCCAAAGAAACTTGTAATATCATCACCTCCTACTCGACAATGACAGTAATAAACTACTAGAAGATTGGTTGCCAAAAATGTAATAAAGTTAAATAAGAAAGGGCCATGTTTTTCACGTATTGGTATGTAGTTATTTCATACTATTCCATCCTTCAACTCGCTCGACCTCCTTTTACCAGCCCTGTTACAATCTCCACGAAGTGCCTATTTTATTCCAACTCATGTATTCCACAGTCGTCATCCACTCGCCTCGTACGTGATCGGAACACTGCCATTTGTCAACACACAGGGCGAAATGTAATGATTTTTTGATATACGAGGTCGCCCGTCCCGACTACGTTTCTTTTGAAATTGTGAGTCGAAGGAACTCATCGTCTCCTGTCGCGTATTGCCTGATAAATGTTCTCTTGTTGGCAGAGAGATATGTATAGGATCGGGGGAAGCGGGGAAATAAGTTAAAACTTGGCTATAATTAATATTTGTCATCTATTTTTAACTGATAACGCGTTTATCTATACTAATTATTATAAAGAGGTAAAGTTTGTGAATTTGGATATTCGCGGTAATTTTCGGTACTACAATCCAATTATGAAAATTCTTTCACAGTCAGAAACGTATATTATCCCTGTGTGTGATATACTTTTTATTTTGATAAATACATATATATATTTGCAATAATTCATCACATTAAATGTAATTGAAGTCGCCAAAAATTCTATAAAATCGCGTGCCCTGCCTGAATGGTTTGAAATAAATTTAAAATTTGAATAAAGTCTATAGCAAAAATATTCATTACTTTTGGCTTTACAAAAACGTCCACGAAACCATATGTAATATAAATGATGTGTCACGGTGTTTGTTCGGAATGGATTCCGAAACTCTTAGTGAATTTTATAAAATTTTGCACACGTGGTCCAACTTGAGATGTATAGTATAGTTTTTGTCTCAATTGGTTCCGGTAGGTGGCGCTGCATTTGAGTGCTTGTTTCTTTAAAGATTTTTCGTCTTTAGAAATACAATTGGGACCGAAACTAACCGATTTGGCGCAGACGTAGTTGAGCGGGTCAGCTAGTTCATAATATATTCATATTTAAGAATATTTCTACAATATATAAAATCTATTTTGTTACTTTTCTGTAAAACTATCGAATGCAGTTTTTATAAATTAGCATGAAAAAACAATTGACTAGGTACTTCAAAAGATGTGAAAACCCTTGAAATACACGTTCGGAGAGACATAAAAGATCTGTCAATTACTGCAAAAAGTTCAACGTTGTTAAATTTCATCACGAAATGAGACCAAATAAGGGCGGTAGAGAAAGGGAATGACGTCACATCGAGCCGCGGCCCAACTTTTTAATCCAACAAGTTTGATTGGCCGTGTCTGCTTCGGAATTTAAATTAGAATCTGTATTTTGTTTAGATTTTTGAAAGCTTAGGGCACGCACCGACGGGTCGCTGATTTACGATTTAATTTAAAACTGTTAGCTAGAGATTTGTAAGGAATAGAAGTATTCTTGAAATGAAATTAACTCTTTAATTATGTTTTTTGCCAGTACTAGAGGCAAGTACGCGCTATAATTAAAATATCCAAAGAATCAGAGACTATAACGTCTAAATGAAACAAACGCAAGTCTTATTATTCATAAACTAATTATTAATGGTTGTTCAGTTGTTCACTGATACTAATTTTGTTTAAAAAAATGTTCTGAATTTGTGTAACGTTTTAATTTTTTTTTATATCAAAAGCAGGCAAACGAACGTGTGGATCACCTGATGTTAAGTGATCACCACCATTCATAGACACTCGCAACATTAGGGAAGTCGCAAGTGCGTTGCCAGCCTGTGTATGGGGGAGGGGGTAGGGGTAGGAAAAGGGAGGGGGGCCTCCGGCGCTCTCACTGACCGAACGAAACGCAACAATGCAAGCACTGTTACTTCACGTCGGTTTTGTGTGAGAGGTTGTACTACCCCGGGTGAGCCGACCCATTCATGCTAAAACCAGTAATAGCTACAGCTTAGCTCTACCACCTACATATTCATCTAATAAGACATTGAAATTTCTTCAGGAGTATTACGCGATACTGTTGGGATCTCAATCTTCCTGCTCGAAGTTAAATAGTTTAAAAAGTAGTAACTACTGTTCGAGAAAGCGCTTACTTGTGTTTTCCTAACATTAACTAACTACCTAACCTAACTAATAAAATCATTGACTTAATTTTGTCTAGCTAATTTTCTTTTGTATCCTCGTTGTGGTTTTATCTGGTACAGTGATTTTATCATTGGTCTATAATTGTTCTGATTGGTATTTTGAAAACTTTTTTAGGTGCGTTGAGTGGTATTTTGGCAGGACAAACTTATGATTCCGCGTCAGCCACATGCTAGTAAGCGTGACCGACCGTATTGCGCTTGCGCGGCTTGCGTCTGATTAGGGATGCGACGCGTAGTATAGCGGCCTGTGTACGTCTAATATTGATGTATTGTATTGAGATTGTGCTGCCCACCATATGCTTGATTAATTAATAAACTGTATAAAAATGTATATAATTATTGTTCGGAATGCCAATAGATGTGAAAACCAGACTAATGTTAATAATCTTAATTCATAAATTATGAAATTTAAAAATTGTAATTCACTCTATATAATAATTTTAAACATTCAAAAGGGAACACAGTGATTTCATTATTTTGAGTTTTCAATTATATCGACAATGTAGAATCTACTAAAGGCTACTATCGTAATAAAGTATTGCGGAAATTCCGACTGGTAGTTTAGGTAGTTACTGTATAAGTAGTCTGCTTTAATATACAACACTATGGCTGAGTTTTTTTTTTTTTTTTTTCGAACTGACCTATCCCTATTAGCTCCCGCACACTTCGCGGTTCTCAATAATATCTCGAGCCTAGGTCGTCCCCGCGCGGAGCCCTCTTGATATTATTTTCGCGATACAGTGACTCACCTACATCACTTGAACAGACATATGAGATCATCTCTCTCACACACGTGCACATATATACACATGGTGGGAGGGTTTTGTTTTTTTTTCCCTCATCGAACTGAATCGAATAGTTTAAGTTCGTTTCAATCCGATATACACGTATTCATTTGTGAATCATGCAATTTCGATTGTATGGTTCACAAATGTATATATGTATGAATAGCTTAGAATAGTTAGCTAGGACAGACGTGTCTTTTTCCAGGAAACAGCCCAAGCCGAGGTGTGCGTGCACCCTTGTGTATGTTACCCAAAACCAAAATCGGCTGAGTGCCCTAAGCGCTCATCCTTAGTAGTCCGGTGAAGTTGTAAAGACCTTGCCAGGTCAAAAGCATAGTCAGTTCGAAAAAAAAAAAAAAAAAAAAAA